>JAAAKG020168133.1:0-27950 GCA_010014905.2 Druon quercuslanigerum | reverse complement strand
ATATTATTGTTAGTATTATATTATATATATTTTTAATATATATATTATTATGTTACATATTATTATTCACTCGGTGAGAAAGGAAGTCATTGGAGTGGTTGGGTACAGATTTTTAGATTGATCTGGAATGCCCCGTGTTGATTATTTGAATAAAACGTTTGTTCCGCAACAATTCTCCGACCCAGGTTGATAATCAATCGCTCTAGCGATCACCCCAGGCGAAGAGCTTCACACATACGTTATGTAAAGCTCTCCTCTCGGGCCCGTTTGTCCCCAAGGTCTTTTATTGTAGGCGTCATTCACTCCACTTACACTCTTTATCATGCATTTCTTATAAACTACTTGTAGCCACACTTTTCTGTATATGGAATGACACAATTTTTTATGGTGACCGTACAAAATGAGCGTGTTCTACTGATTGTGGATTGAACCTAAACTCTCTTTTTTCAAGCGACGTGCATGGACCTGTATATGCAATGTTGGACCTCACAATAGAATACTGGTGTTAAGGTAGAAGGTACAACATTATATACTAGCAGATACTAGAAACAAAATGGAGGCGCATGTATGGTCACACTTGGTTAGAAAGAGACTGAGATATACCGATGTGTTCAGTGAGGAACAAAGAGGAATACAAAATGACGGAAGCTGGCAATATTACAAGTGACAGCTCCGACTCCTGCTCTTTCTATCCTGGAAAGTAAGCAAGAGCGGGAAATTTACGCAAGATACTTCGTACAACAATGTTCCTTAAAGTGCGGTCTTTAGCCGCGGATGACCTTACGCGGCAGACGGCAGAGAAGAACAGCCTTTTGCATCCAGCTCGTGATGGACTAAGTCTGACCCTCGCAAGTCGGGATCTCGTAGAGTTGGCTAAGAAATTAAGCTTTCATACCTCCATGACTACAAGATGTGTTATGCAGCCTTGGTACAACCTGCTCAGCTCGAAAAGAAGAGCATGATATTTCACCCGCTGTTCTTCCTCTTCTGCCGTAATATAAGCATTGGCTGGTACCCATAATTCAATCACGTAAATTATCTTGGTCTTTAGATCTTGGAGGACAATATCCGGCTTTGTGGCACTGATAAGTCGACTGGTGAAAAACGAGAAATTCCAGTAGATCTTACACTGATCATTCTCTTAAACGGACTCCAGTTCTCCCTGGGCGCATAGCAAGTCGGGCATTGGATCAACACGATAGAAATGCCGAAGATGATAATATAACAGTTGTAGAGCAGCACTGTGTCTCTCTATGTACCCGAAGCATGCATACTTTGAGCATCCACTAAGAACATGTGCAATTATTTCTGGCTCTTGCATGCACGCTCGGCAGTATACCCTCGGCCTACAGGTACATTCATTATGTGCTCACGATAAACTAAGGTGCCTATAACGCCGCCTTGATAGACAGAAAGAAATCCCTACGTCTCCAATCTTAATCCAGAAGATTTGAGAAACATGTTAGATATAACCATAGAAAGCTCTTCTCTACGTATAATGTCGTAGAATTTATCATGAAGGATCAGCATATTCTTTTAGTAGAAGCGAATTTTCTGCTTACTGTACACGATTTTTAAGCACCAAAGGTATTAGTGATGCTAGCACATGTGTAGTGTCGCTGGAATCAAATGGGAGACCAAGCTCCTCTGCGGCTCTATCTGCGGATCGGTAGAGCAACGCCGTAACATTGACGACTTCATGTTGGTGTACGAGTCGCATCAGAGAATCTGTGCTGTTTAGAACTTAGCAGGCTGTAGGTAGAACCCTTCTTGCGTAGAAGCCAACTTTCACCAAAAGTTGTTGATTTTATCTGACCCTGGCGCTGAAAAGTTTTTAGTTCTAGCGATAACTTTCTTCACTTCGTCAGCAGTAATTATTTGACACTCCTCTTCTGGACGTTGCGACAATTGCCTCTGGCAAAAGTTACGAAGCAGTGACATATCTGAAGCGTCTTGACCTAGCTTATGAGTATCTCCATATACTTGTTCCCAGAAGATCTGAATATCTTCTCGATCAGGCGAATTTTCAACGGCACATGACGTTTTGTTGAAAAGACGAGAAGGGTGAGCAGAAAAGCTGGAATTTTCCTGAATCCACTTTTCTCGTCTTACAAGGCGTTCTTTAGCTTTTGAAAGAGCTCTTATTTTTTGCGTCAAGTGCTTTTTTATGGTCAACGGTTTACACTTATTCAGCGTGTGATTTGCTTTCCGTAAGTTTTGAGCAAGCGCTCTAACTTTTGGAGTGAACTTCTTATTTCATATTATGTAACTAATCACGCACTGAACATTTGATACATGCGTCAAGCGGTTTTAATTTTTAACTAAAGCTGTGCATATCGCTCGCGAGTCTTACTCAAGCATACTGAAGTATCATTACTTTTATTTTCCCTAAAGAGGGAGACTGCCTTTTCGTAAACTACACAGTTCAGATTCCAGATATCAACATCTTCAGGGAGCAAGTCAGGGAGAGGAGTATTAGCTTCAGCTAATTTGTCCATCCTGAGAAAAACTTTTTGGTTGATTTTTGATCTCTTATTTCACATGTTGACCATATCGGTTAATTGTAACGGTAATCTTGCTGGAACAAGTGGTATGTTCTCTGGAGGCTTAAATACTGTAACCTTTGCATGTATTTTATGTTCATTATTATTATTATTATTAAATTTTTTTAATTATTATTGTTGTTATTACACCATTGAGCAATTTCCCTTTCGGGGTAGGCGTGTGTCTCATTCACACGTTCTAACCTTTCTTTTCGTCGGTCTGCCTCTGGGCAAGATGCTATTTACTTCACATTGATACACTTGTTTGATATAAAAAAATAAGACTTTAAAAAATTAAATTTGAATCTATTAAAGGAATTCACCTGAAATTGAAAAAATTGGACAAATCTAAAAAAATGCATTGATTTCAGTTAAATTGGAGTGAAATTAGAGAAATTTAAGAAAAGAAAAAAATCCGATGATATTCATAAAACTTAGTGGCAAATTAAAAAACGTTAAGTGAATTGAAAATTTAGTTTATTTTCGTTGAATTGATTTTTATTGAATTCAATGCGTTTTTTTAAAGTTTAGAACTTTTTTTAAATATTATATAATTCAAGGCAATTTAAGAGAATTTGATGAAATGCCTAAAAATTCATGGTAATTTAAAAAAAACTTCAAGATGAATTCAAGAAAAATTTTTAAAATCCACTGAATTGTATCAAATTGAGTGAATTAAGAAGAATTTAAGTTAATCAAAAAACCAGAAGAATTTAAGAGAAAGCAGGTTAAATTTCTTAGAAGATTTTCAAATACCTTAAAATATTTCAAATCCTTTAAAATATTTGTAAGCCCTCAACATTTTTAAAACTCTCGAAAATTTCTAGGAAATTGTTAAAAACACCCTTATATATTCAAAAACCTTTAAAATCACACCAAACTATTAAAATATATATAAAATACCCTAAAATATAGTACTTTAAATCTTTTATAATCGTTTTAAATTCCTTGACATGTTCTTTAATTCTTGAAAATTCGTTCGAACTTTTAAAACTACCATAAAATCTGTAAAATTCTTGGTAATTCCTTCAAATTACTGAAATCAATTGAAAATTCTTTGAATTTGTTTACATGTCCTAAAATTCTTTAAGATCATTGAAAATTTCTTAAAGTCTTTTGGAAATCCTTGAAATTTCGTAAAACTTGACAATTTCTTAAAATTTTTAATGTGAAACATATATCAAATATATTAGCTTTTAAAATTCCTTAAAATTATTCAAAAATCCTTAAAAGTCTGATAAAATTTTTCGTAATCTTTACAAAATGTTGAAACGTTGTAGGTCCTATAAAACCGTTCCGTACGTTCCAAAATTCAAGGACATTCTTTAAAACTCCATTAAAATTATTTTAAATTTCTTAAAATCATTCAAATCTTTGAAAATTCAGTGAAAGTTTTTAAATAATTTTAAAATTCCTTAAAATATTTAAAAACTGCTAACAATTCCATTGCATTTTTTAAAATATCCTTAAAGCTTTTAAATTACTAAATTCTATTAAAAATGGCTTGAAAACTTTTAAAATAACATAAAATATTTCAAAAGAATTCAGGAAAATTCAAAAATGGGTGTAGACCTGAATTCAAAAATGGTTAATTTATGGGTTAATTTATTAAAAGAAAAGTAATTAAAGTTATCTCTTTATTAAAAAAAGTGTCTATAGTAACCTTACCTTTAAGAAGTGACTAAAAAGTGATCGAATAAAAAAAGCGACTAAAAGATTACATTACATAAAAAGGAGTCTTTTTCTCAAACTAAGAATTGGAAAATACTACTCGCTTTGAAAAAATAGAGAAAAAGCCGTATTCAAAATATTTCCGGAACGGAAAAGCTTCTGACTACGATGGAGCCTTATGTAATACACGTCCGGTTTTGTGCTTCCGAAACAAACAGAAGGAAGCACTCATGACTCTTTCATGGCGTATATGCATTATTTGCATACTATATTTCGTTCGCTACTATCCTCTCTGCTTGGAACTTTCTTTTGCTTTTTTTTACCATCCGATTTCATCGCCCATGCCATATTCGGACTCCCTCCACGAAAGTCGAAGTCAAGGATTCCAAATATTCAGGCTAAAATTCGCAAATACCGGTATTACGTTATCCCCAGGCTTTTTACGTGAAACAAGGGTGACTACTCGTACGCGATTCTCGCGGAACTTCAAATAACGCCTCGCAGGCTAAAGGTACATACGGGATTTAAACACATTATGCATTTTTCATAAAGAATTTCTCCAAATAACGAAGTTCTCAACTACACGAGTCCGTGAGCCCTCCCCCTTTGCCGCTCAGACATTTGTGTTAATCACTTGTTATTCAGAAAGACTAAGTGGTCGTCGGACCATGTTATCAAAAGCACTTTTCGTGGACAAAGGTCTGTCTACAAGCCAATTTTCAGTAGATTTTAATTTTTTTTTAATGACCATGAGGCTTCCAGGTAGAACAAGTCGGTTCAGAAAATTCACTTTGACCAAAACCATTTTGATATTTAAAAACAGATTAAAAAAATATTTTTCTCCCTAACTTATCAGATGTATTTGTTCTTAAGATCTTTAAATTAGCAGAAGAAAAGATTAAGTCAGTGTAATTACTATCAAGCAATAATTTCCAGCAGGCTAGAATAAAAAAAATTGTTTATGGTGTTTTGAACAAATGAATTTTGTTAGCGGAACTTACTAACAATGTATTGCCAGTCACTTCTAACTATAATTTTGCTGAAATTAATACAAAAATAATGATTATTTATACAATTTTTATAAATAAATAAACATTTTGACAATTTATCCAAGAATAGGCTAAACTTTCTTTGTGAAACAAATTATAAATATATCACAATTGAATCCTTGCTCAAGTGCTTTTTCAAATGATAATCACAGTTGATTATTTAAACAACTTTTAAAAACAAATTCACATTTTGGCCACTTTTGGATGAATAGGCTCATTTTTGTGTGAAATAAACAAGAAATGTCTTACCGATGACTCCTTCGTGTCATATTTGTCGAATTACCATGATTTTATCATGATAAATAATAATTCTAAATAATAATTATTTTACGGAATTATCAAGAAATGTCCAGCCAATATTGTTCTTTCTAGATTTCTTCTATGTGAATTGCCTTTACAATGATTTGCAAATTAAAAACGATTACAAATTTTTTCAAGCATTTCCTACAAAAATGCACAGGTTCAAAAGAAATTCAACTTTTCAGAAAAACTAAAGATGTTTCATGGAATAGATAATTTACATTTTTTGTTGTTATCAATATACGATACCAAGTAAATAAATAATTTGACAACTCAATAGCCCTATAATACACACACACAAAATGTGTCATTTATTGAATGTTCAAATTCCCGTATGTATAAAATATTGACGAAATTTCAGATTCCTTTAAATAGCAAATTGCTGAATTTTCGAATTCCCAATAATAGTAAATTCTATAACGGCTTTCCAGTTCTCACAAAATTACCTTTCGTTTACCGGTTTTTCCGGGTTCCTAGTCCAGCGACCACCCTGTAAAATAAGCTTTTGAAGTATCTTCAATCAGACCTTACTCTAATCCACTCACATAAAGAGTTCTTGAAGATTTCGTTATTTGTTTATTTTCCCTTCATTATCTCCTCCTTTTAGAGTTCTCTTCGTAATTTGTGCCACTTGCTTTTTCGTATAGTTAAATTATTATTAAATCTTCAATGCAATAGAGTTCCTCATTAGCATTGATGAAACGTTTATGATGGCTGGAGGGAAATGAGGAAGAGGAGCAAACAGATCAGAAGACTTGAGTTTTCTTCGTCAGCCGCTAGACCGGTGATTTGACGTAGCAATTATTTTGATATCGAACCACTCGGAGCTGCAGCTTTCCTCGATTTCTTCCCTTTTATCGCTTTTATTTCTGGCTCCTCTTTTTTTTATTTTTTTCCTCTCTCTTTCTCTCACGTTATCGAACGATTCTCATTTCTGTCGCTAACGTCTTTTCTTCGCTAAGTCGGACTTAATTACTTAAATCCCATCGGAAAACGCCGATGGATTGTACGTAATTAAAGGAACTCTGGCGACGATATCTTGAGTTCGGATACGGATCCATGTAGGTCGAGGATTTCTTCAATTTTTTATTCTTCTCGCACGTAAAAAATACCATTGACTTCGAAGGTAATAAAAAATGTTAAAGGCCTTTTCTTGGCCCCAATTTTCTTGCATATCACCCCCTTTTTTCGAAACCACAAAAAGATAAATTCGTTGTTTCTTTAAATTATATTTAAAGATTCCGCAAGCCTTATGATGCTTAACACGTAATTTCCATTAGAAAATAAAAAATCGGTACTATAAATTTTATTCAGAATCGTTAATATTTGGTGAATCGAGTTAATATTACTCTTCACAATAATTAGCCATAGAATTTGAATAAAAAATTACTTATTACATATCACCCCCATAAGTCAGCTTTATAGGGTTCCAAAAAGCCCCATAAGTAAAAAAATTGGATTTTGCGAGCAACAATCAATTAAATTTAATCAAAATAATTATTTGCACCACGCCTAATTATTTATAACAATATTCTCCTAGAATTATGCTAGAAACTTGCAGTCTTTGCTAAAAAAATTAATTTCCTGTCCACTTTTCAATTATAACGAGGTAGTTATTTATCACAGTTCATAAACATGATTGTTTAAATAATTAATTATCATTTAAAATAATTTAGCCTTTGAATAGTGCTAGAAAGTTGCGCTTTTCACTGACATGCACCATTTTTTCAGCTTTTTACTTAATGAAAGATAATAACTATTCAGGGTAATATAAATAATTTGTTGCACAATTTATTACTGTTTATAACTACCTTATCTGAGCGCAATGCTAGATATTGCATTTTTATCTGAAATTTTTATATTTTTCTCCATATTTTACTGAGTGCGATGCTAATTATTGCAAGGTGACAAAAATAATTTTTTCAACAATTTATTGTTGTTTACAACTATTTGCTCTTAGAATTAGACTAACTTAACTTAGACTTACAAAACTAACTAAATCGTGTTAGAAAGTTTCAGGGTTTTCTGAAATTTTTAGCTTCTCTTTGACTTTTCAGTGAGGAACTAACAATAAATATTAATATTAATAATAATATAAACAAAAAAGCTCGCAGTACCCATTTAAAGAAAAATTTTCATTTAATATCATCCATATAAAAAATATGACGTATATTTCAAATATCCGTTTTATTCCAGAAAAATATTTCCACAAAAAAGAGAGTGCTTGTTTGAAAAAAAATCTCTCTAATGTTTACTTCTAATTTATTCTTAACTAAAAAGCTAAAGTTAACAGAAAACTTTTAGAAGAAACAGAAACTTTTTAACAAATATCTAAGAGCAGATAAAAAACAATAATGATTTTTTAAAACAATTATGTTTGTAACTTTGCATGACTTATTGTCTCACTATGTAAAAAGTGTACAAAAATGTAAAAAGTTCAGAAAAAACCGTAACTATCTATCATTACCATAGCAGAAGATAGTTATAAAAAATGAAAATTTGTTTACACAATTATGTTTATAGAATTTCTTTAATGTTAAAAAAAATCATTAGGTATTTTTGGAACGGACCCATATTTGTACAACATATACAATTGTTAACAATAATAATTTGTTTAAAAAATGTTGTGTGTTAAATAGTATTAACTTCTCTTTTACGAAAAACCGAGAAAATAAATTGTAGCGTGCTGTTGAGAAACAAAAATACTCAAAAGCGTTTTAGTTTCAATGAAAACCCCCCTGTGTCCTATTGTTAAAATTGGGGATTTTCAAAGAAAACTTTTATCGTTTGTCACAATGGATCCACAGAACGATGTTCATCAAATGCTCTATTTGTTTATTTGAAAATAGAAAACTGGATTATACGAACGTCCACATCGCTTGCTATCAACTTTTTTTATTTTTGGAATCTACGTCGCTTTGGGACTTTTTATGATTTGCTACTGAAGCACATTTGATGTTTTACTAATTTTAAATAATCTCTTGCCTCTTCTCTCGTTTTTTAATGGTCGATTATGATTCTATAAATTAAAATTAAAATGTTGTCTGAAAGATATAAATTTGGTTGATACACTGCCATACCATCGAAAATTGTCTACATGGATAGCGCGAGCGATACTGGAAATTAATGATGACTTCGGAACAGGATTACTCGGTTAAAAATAAAACAAGTCATCAGAAAAAACGGTTTAAAGCTTATGAAATAACACGTAAAATAATTCTTAGAAGAGATATTCTTGACTTTTTGAAGAGGATATATCATCTGAGAATTTTTTTTTAATTTTGGAATTTCTCGAATCTTGTATGCCAACTTCAGAAAAAAAATAAAATTTATAGGATGTAGTGTTTGGTAACTTATATTTGGCTGAAGAATATAAATGTTAAAAAATCTTGATAAATTTCTGAAATATATAGTTAAAAGTGTCGAACTTGAGCTATGACTTAGGGAAAATGTGGAAAAATCTGAAATTTACTAAACGAAAATTAAGAAATTATAGCTTTAATTTAAACTCATAAAACTTGAAAAATATTGACAAGTTCTCCAGATATGACTGAATATATCCAAGCGTGTTTGTCGAGGATCACCGCGGACAACCATCACATTACCATGTTTTAGCAATATTTTAAAATTTATCAAATAATTACTTATACCTATGCTAATATTATCTAGAAATAATTTCGAGTGGGTGAGAATAATTTACAAAGATTGCCTATTACGATAAAATCAAATTCATTAAAAAAAATTTATTTTTCTGGATCGGCAACGTTTATCTCATTGAAATCTAGAGTCTTTTTGTTAACGGAATAGCCAAACACTAATTTTCTTAAATTTTTTGTTGTTGTTTTAATAAAGAACATTAGTTGTCAACTTAAACAAAATTATAGCGAACAGAAATCGCAAATACATTCTCAGCTGATTGAAAATAAAGTATTTTCCTTAAAAAATAGCCAAACTAGAAGTTGATAATGATATATAATTCTTGTGAATTTACAAAGCATCATAACAAGATCCATCAGAAATACATTTCTAGTTGATTCAGTAAAAAAGTCTTTGTTATGATGCTATGCAAATTTGCAAGAATTATAATTTATTTCAACAATTTTTGGAATTGTTTTTTTACATGAAATCGGGTTGTAAACAAAAATTTCGTAAACACGGAATAGATTCCGTAAAAAAGTTGAGCATATTCGTTTAAAACAATTAATCTTGTGAATTTGCAAAGTATGATAGCAAAGATTTATCGAAAAATATTCTTATTTAATCTCGTTAAAAAATGGAGCTTACTCCTTGAAAACTATTCGAACTGTAAATTTGTTTATAAAAAATGTTTATGCAATATTGTGTACTATAATCTATTTTCAATTAAGCATAGATATAGGCCCTTCTTTGACGAATCACAAAAAGTTTAAAAAAATTTTACTTCTAAAAAGTTAAAGAAATGAATAGTGTAGGCTAAAAATCTTATGTCCGCAGAAACTTTCTTTGCCCCACTGTGACAGGAGCACAGTGGGAAAAAAGTATATTTTTTGCTTCAAAATATGATTCCGGCTGAACTAGTGGACCGATTTGGATGTTTTTTTTTAATAAGGTGATAATATTTCAAAGAAAGTTGTTGAGTTGTGCTCGTCAATAATTGGAAAATTGTTGTCATCGCCAGCATTTCATAGATTTACATTTTGTAAAGATATTCCATCATGATACAATGAACAAAAAAAATTATAAACAAATTATTTGTTGAAAATGTGTTTTCTATAATTTTCAATAATTTAACAGTTTTAAAAGTTATATTGCAAAAAATTTGATTGGAAACAATATTTTAATGGAAAAACTTTTTCTTAAGATGTAATAAAAAAATGCATTATTTAGGATTTTGTCGTCAGAAGAATTCGTTTTTTCGTTGTCAATTTTTTAAAATTAGGAACCTCATGATATTTTCAGAAAACCCATAATTTTTTGATGAATTTTATGATTTTTTAACAAATTTAATAAACAAATGCATTATTTGGGTATTTGTAGACGGAAAAGCTCGTTTTTTCAATATCAGTCCCTTTAATTGGGACCTCCACGATAATTTCAGTAACACTGATAATTAGTTGATTAATTTTATGTTTTTGTAAAAAAAATTTAATTTAAAAATGCATTATTCGGCCATTTGTCTACTATGAAATAAAACTAGTTTTTAGTTCGACAAATGCTCGAATAATGCATTGTTTAATTTAATTTGTTAAACAAAAACATAAAATTAATCAACTAATTATGGATGTTGCTAAAATTATCATGAAGTTCCAAATTAAAAGGACTGTCATTGAAAAAGGCGAACTTTTCTGTTGATAAGTGCTTGGAAATGCATTTGTTTCTTAAATTTGTTTGATAAAATTATAAAATTCTTTAAAAAAATTGTGAATTTTCTAAAATTATCAAGAGTTTCCTCATTTTTAAAAATTCACATCGAAAAAAACGAATTTTTCTGACGACAAATGCCTAAATAATGCATTTGTATATTAAATTTGTTTATAATATTAACAAAGAATAGTCTTAAGAGAAATTTTTTTCCTTAAAATATTGATTCCATTCAAATTTCATGCAATGTAACTTTAAAAAACGTTAAATTATTGAAAATGATAGAAAACAAATTTTCAACAAATAATTTGTTTATAAAATTTTTGTTTGTTTAATGTATCATGATGGAATACATTTATATAATGTGAATCTATGAAACGTCAGTGATTACAACAATTTTCCTATTATTGACTAAGCACCGGGAACGTTAAACAGAAAAAATTTTCACTTTTTTTCGTCATATTCATTTGTTTATAAAAAAATTAAAAAATTAAATTAAAAATCAGGCTCGTCAGCTTTCTTTGAAATTTTATCAGCTTTAAAAAAACATCCAAATCAGTCCATAGCTTCAACCGGAATCGTATTTTGATCCAAAAAATGTACTGACTGTTTGGTTCAAAATAACGTACAGCCCACGAATATTGACTGATTTGAGCAAACAAATTTTAAATAAAAGCTGATAAGATTTCTAAGAGAGTTATCAAGCCTGATTTATGATTTAGGTTTTTAATTTGTTTTACAAAAAAAACAAATATGACGAAAACAATGGCCATTTTTTCTATTTGACGTTCCCGGTGTTCGTCAATAACAGGAAAATGGTTGAAATCGCCTAAGCTGCATAGAGCAACATTGGGTAAAGATGTTCCAATATTATAAAATTAACCAAAAATTTTGTTGTAAACAAATTATTTGTTGAAAAAATGTTTTCTATGATTTTTCATAATTATACGTTTCTTCAAATTATATTGCAAAAAATTTGAATGGAAACAAGATTGCGTTACAAAAAAATGTTTTTTCGGGTTATAATTGTTTATATTATAAACAAACTTAATTAAAAAATGCAGTAATCAGGCATTTTTCGACAGAAAAATTCGTTTTTTTCGATGTAATCTTTTTTAATTAAGAAGTGCATGATAACTTCAGCAAAATTAAGAATTTTTGAAATCAATTTTATGATTTTTTAAAACAAATTTAACAAACAAATGCATTTTTCGGGCATCTGTGGATGGAAAAATTCTTTTTTCGATGTCAGTCTTTTTAATTGGAAAAATTCATAATTGGTTGATAAATTTAATTAAAAAAAAAATTAACAAAATTTTTTTGAATGTTGCGGCAATTAACACTAAGTTCGTAATTAAAAGTCTGATATCGAAAAAAAAGAATTTTTCCGTCGATAGATGCCCCAATAATGCATTTGTTTATTAAATGTGTTTTAAAAAATCATAAAATTGATCAAAAATTGGTGTCCAGAATGCAACACAGTGTCAAAAATTTCGAAATATAAAATTGTTTGCTACTTACAGACCGTTTTCAGCAAAATCTTATCTTGGACAGAATGAATGATAGAAAGTTGGTTTTTGTCTTAAAATGTGCGGTTTTGTAACTTGATTGAAGTACACTTAAAAAAAATCGATATTTCGCGAAAGAATCCTTTAAGAATATTTCACGCTTGAATGAAAGTAGGCACCGTAGAAGAAGTGTTAGAGAAAAAGTATCGATTTCACAACAATAGGTCTTCTTTTCTCAGGAGGAAGGGGTAACGGCTCACCCACAGGTCAATAGTTGTGAGGGGAAAAGGCAGGGAGGTCGGTTTCCCCTTCCTCCTGAGGTACCTATTGTTGTGAAATGGATACTTTTTTTTAACACTTTTTCTACGGTGCCTACTTTCATTTAGTCGTGAAATATTCTTAAAGGATTATTTCGTGAGATATCGATCTAATTTTTTTTAAGTTTATTCAATTTGCAAAACTGCACATTTTAAGCCATAAACCAACTCCCTATCATTATTTCTACCCAAGATAAAATTTTGCGTCAAACGGTCTGTGTGTGCTTATTTTTTAAATATATTTTAAGATTGCCTGCTCGTTTTGGGAAGTCTCGAAAGTCGAGGCTTAAACAAAGTGCCTTCAAAACCTCGTTTTTTGACACGTTTTACATCAGCGCTAACGTGAAAAAAATTTGAAACAACAATATACATATCGTTTAACGCAGTAGACGTTCAGCTTTCACGTGCACCCGGGTGAAATTTACTGCGATTTTTGTTGAACGAGTGGTGAGCGTTCCAAGTGAGGGTCGCGTACTGACGTCGACTTTAATTGACAAATTTTATGATTTCTTAAAATAAATTTAATAAGCAAATGCATTATTCAGGCATTTCTTGAGAAAACAATTCTTTTTTACGTTAGTCCTTTTAATTGGGAACGTCTGGATAAGTTAAGCAAAATTCATAATTATTTGATAAATTTGATGCTTCTTATAAATAAGTTTAATAAACAAATGCATAATTTTGGCATTTGTCGAAGGAAAAATTCCTTTTTTTGTTGTTCCATGTTAGTTATTTTAATTGTGTGAAATCCATGATAATATCAGCGATAGTCATAATTATTGGATAAATTATCTCGGGATCCCGTTAAGATTTTTTAACTTTTCTTGGCTTAAATCAAAGACAAGATCTTAGGTCTTACATTCTGTAAATTTCATATTTTTGCTTCACATTTTCTAGGTCATGACGCAAGTTGAACTTTATGTACACAATTTGACAAATTCTTCAATTAAAAAAATCTAATATGATATATTCTCTTGAAAAGAAAATAAGTTATCTACTGGTGATCAATCGACGTAGAATTACCGTTAAAAAAGATGTGTGACTTTATTTCTGAGCGAGCTATGTGTCAAAGACATCAGTGACTTTTAGTATCGTTCGCGCGAGGCGTGCAGTTAATTTCGGACGGTAGTGTACGTATAAAATATTTCGATAAATCTTTTGTGATAAATATTGTCTTTTTGAATGAAATGGAAAGGGGAATTGGTTTGTTGGTAATAGAGGGATAGAGTAAAATGTGTAAGAAGTTTCTGTTCCGACGAACTTAAGCTCGAGATGGGTTACAGCCGTTCGTCTGGCTTAGCCCGCAATATCGGTGCCCGCGTTTGAAATAAAACGTCTTGTAACGCGGAATGGATCATAATATTCCCGATGTAATACGGGACATCTATCTGGATCCGTAGATCCCACACTGCAGATGCTTAATTTACCGTGGAATTATAGGTCCGCTTTGTTACCGTCTCCACTGTCCAACTATATCCACAGTCTAAATTACGAGACCAAAATCTGATCGAAAAATACAATAAATTTAGAAAGAAAGGAACTATTGTACCAAACATTTTTTTCACAATTTATGTGTACACCTTTTTTCGTTTGAATTGATATTTTCCTCAATGAAAGGTACGTACTAGAGGTATTCTGCGAAAAATCAAGAAGACGCAATTTTGGCTCATTTTCAAGAAAAATGTATTTTAAAAATTTCGAACGCATGGTGTAAAAGTATTTCGAATCGTCGCGTCGGTACTTCCCTGCTTGAACGCTCGGTTGATATCCACAAGGTTGCGAGTTCGATTCTGACTGCCCGTATTTTAATAATGTTTTTCTATTCATGAAAACACTTGTTTATTCAATTTTTGAATCAAATTTAATAAAATCATACCATTTAATGATTATTTATTACTTATTTTCAATAAAAACTCTGTTTATCGTATTTTATTATCATTCGTTTGAACAATGTTATTAAAATTCTTTATTCTTCAATAGGTTTTAGTATTTATGTTTTTTAATTAAAGTAGGAAAAAAGTGATGTCAACGAAAATTTAAACAATAAATACAATATTAAATTTTTCCGCAAACTACAAAAAAACAAAAATTATAGCCTATAATCTTTAATACGTGAAAATACACTGCATCCACTTGTATTTCGTATTTATTATTGAAATTTTCATTTAAAACACTTTGTTCCTACTTTAATTTAAAAATATAAATACTAGAAACTATTGAAGAATAAAGAATTTTAATAAATTATAGAATTGTCCAAGCAAGTGATAATAAAAATACGATAAACAGAGTTTTTATTGGAAATAAGGGATAAATAAAAATTAAATACCATAATTATTTAAAATATTAATAAAAAATTGAATAAACAGGCATTTTTATAAATAAATAAAAAACAAAGTATGGATAGCGAGAATCGAACGCGCAACTCACGGCTATCAGCGAAGGTGCTACCGACGCTTCGAAATACTTTTACACCGGCTCAAAGTTCATCGGTTCGCAATTTTTAATATGCATTTTACTAAAAAATTGGTTAAAATTGCGTCGTCATGATTTTTCTCAGAAAACTTTTGGAACGTACCTTTCATAGGAGAGAGTATTTTTAATTTGAACAAAACAAAAAAAGGCGTATACCTGAAGTTTCTATGTAAGAAACGTTTATTTTGTCCTAAAATTTTAAACTTACGAAAAAAAAACAAAAAAATTTGTTACAAGAAAATATATTTTTTTATTGTAAAACTTTAGGACTAGACAAACGTTTCTGATTACATTTTATTTAATTTCCTAAATTTTTAACTCAATATCGCGTTTCGTGTGAATGTAATTTGGGTTAGAAAAAAAATATTAAAAATTTTTTTGAGGTTGAAACATTCTAAAACTAAAAATAACTTGATTTTAAATGGATTAATGCTCTTCTCAAAATTTTTTATTTTGCAATTCCAATTATAAGTTGGCAATTAATGTGATGGTGAACTTTAAAACATTGCTCACATATAGATTGAAAATTTTGAATTTGAAGAAATCAATTTTGGATAATTTTTGACTCTGAAGCGTATACTATTTTAGAAAGTTCATTCCAAATTTGTCAAATTGACTAAATGAAAAATTATTTAAATTTAAATATTGTTAACTTTAGGATTTTGAAATTTGAAACATAAATACAAACTATAAGCTTTAACTTCAAAATTGATATTGCACACTGTACATGTGACATTTAAAAAAGTGCAAATAGAGCATTATTTCATTTGGCTTTAGATTAGATATTCTACCATTTTGAGCAATGTTTCAAATCTAAAATTACAAAAAGGGAAAGGTTTCCAAATTAAAATAAAATTGTATATTTGTATAATTTAGAAGGATTTACACAAATATTCTATTTAAAATTATACTCTTCTCAAATATGGAAATTCAAAAGAGTAAAATGTGCAACTTTTTAGTTTCAAGCACTTTGAATTGTAAAATTTACAAATTTGTTTTTTTAAAAAGTTATTGCATATAATTTTAAAGGCCCCAACATTAAAATTAGTCGGCGTGGAATGTTTTCAACTTAAAACCAGTTGTATTATACAATATTTTACTTGAAATTTGTTCATTATTAAAGATTTTTTTTAACTGACTTTCTAATACAGAAAAGAAACAATTTTCAGTATTTCAACAGAAAATTATACAACTCATAACGCATTTAAAGATTGATTATTTAGGTTTTAAGTGTTGACATTTTTCAATTTTAAAACATTTATATGTGGAATTTAGCTGCAAGTTAAATTAAATGAAAGGCGATTAAAAATTTTTTTTTATAAATTCTTGGAATTGGACAAAAATTGATTAAATTTAGAAAGACAATATTATCAAGTCAACATTTTGCAAAAAGGTATTTTTAAACAAAAAGGCTTAAATATATTATGAATCCAAAAATCCGTTAAAAAATATATGAAAAAAGTTCAATTTATGCAAAATAATTACAAAAATAAATTTTAAATCGAGACATGTTTCTAAACAATATTGTAAACGCCAAAAAATTGAAACTGCAGACACGAAAACAATTTCAAGGAAAGCAACATTGATAAAATTACATGTGAAAGATAAAATTGTCTTGCAATTTAATTTTAATATTTAAATTGAGCATTTTTCTGTAATTTTTAACATTTTTAATTCGAAACTATTTCATTAGGGACATTTTCAGTTTAGAATTGTTTAACTCGAAGCAATTTAAACTCTAAATTATATCATTTTAAATCTTTCACTATAAAATAGTATTCTAGTTATTGAATTTGAAATGCTTTAAATTTAAAATTGTGTAATTTTATTTTTTAAATATAATTTAATTTTCAGCGCTTCAATCAAACTATCTATTTAGACTTTTAATTGGAAATTGTACAATTTGGCAAAAGATAACTCTGAAATAAGTTCTATTGTAATTTTAAATATTTTAATTTGAGGTTATTTGATTGGAAAAGTTCTTATTAAAAAATTATTAAACTATTGAAACTTGCAAATTGAAATAAAATAATGGTATATTTTCGAATTTTTCACATACACGGAACTCGAGAAAGTTTCCATAGTACCATAGAGAATTAAGTAATTCCAAGCATTCTTTGTTATATATTTTTGATTTAGTTACAAAATTCTGTTCTGAGCTGCACAATTTTGATTATATTACGAAGTAATGTATAATTTTGAAGCCTTTGACTGTAAATTGCATTATTTCGCTTGAAATGCTTCTATTCGAAATTGGTTGTATTTCATAGTTACAATAATAGGAGTGAACTTTCGTTAATAATTGAATCATCGATAAGAGGTCTGTCAATTTAGACTGGCAATGCTTTTAGGCAATAATAGAGCCTAAAAGCCCTCTTCAAAATAAACACTCGACACCATTGACAGTATCACTCTTAATCAAATACCTTCCTCGATCAATTTTCGAATCTGCAGCTCCATTATTCTTGGTCATAATTCGCAGTAGATACGGGCCCTTTGATCGTCATTGATTGATAGAGAATTGGTACTGATGTGAAAAAAAAATGGAAGAACAGCACTTGAGAGCCCGTACGAAAAGCAGCGAGTTTGTCGAGGCCGCAAAAAAATAGCTGGCGGATTTGGGCGGGGGTTATAAAAGGGAGATTGGGAATGGGAAGCTACATAACTATTCGAATTGGACAATGTTATTATACGCAGCTGCGGGCTGACTGGGTTTCCCCTCGCGCGACGATGCATAATTCTACGAACGATCCCTGATATACGGAGGGTGCATAATTGCATCCAGATAAAACAGGTGAATTTGTAAATCGAACTAGGATTTGCTGTCCCCTTGGGCGGTCCGCCTCATATTGCCTGCGTCTCAAACCGCCTGCACCTCACGCGGCCCGTGCCTCATCGCCCGTGCCTCACATCGCTTGCGCCTCACACTACGCGCGCCCCATGTCACCCACGCCACCGCCGCTCCATTCCTAATTAAGGAATTTACTTTTGTTACCGGACCAAGGCTCAGCGGTGGAGATTATTAGGTTGAACAGTGCACTCTGAGCAATTGGACGGTCACAGTAGAATACGACTCTATTGCGCGAAACCGTAAAATTTATAGCAAAGGGGGCTTACGCGGGATTCCCTAAATGTGCCGAATAAGAAGGGTAGATTATATTGGTCGCCCTCTCCGCTCTTCCAAGATGAGAGACAGATGTCAAACGACATTGGAAATGATCACATAAAAATATTGATGTGTCCCACGGGAAAAAATTAGCATTGAATTAAGAAAATATTGGTACGAATACCGCCGAAACAATATTTTTCTGATCCAATGAAGAAACTTGATTTCATTTTATTGGATGAAAGAAAAATTTTATCATTCGTATTTTTATCAATATTTTCTTGAATCAATGCTAATTTTTTCCGTCAAGTAAATCTTGAAGAAGAATCAATTTATTTCTTTTGTATCGTAAAATGACACTTAAAGTTTAAAAGCTGATATTTTTATGATTTATTCTCTATAATAATTTTAAACAGATGTAATTTCTACAGGAAATTTTCTGAGTTTCGCAACACAGTTCTGTACATTAAACTAACATCATAAAGAAAACAAATTTTCTACTAAATAATTTTTTTCTTCTTCAAACTTCTACAGTATTTTAAAATCATATTCAGATATTCTAATCTTCTTTACAGATTAGGGCGTGTTTTACTGACACATTTCAAAATCCGTCATTAAGTTTAAAAATGTTTAGCATTGATAACATGATTTAAAATAAAAATAAAACATCTAAAATTAGAAGTCCTGAAAGTCCCAAATTACAAAAGCAACACTTCAAAACTATCTAAAGTTTAAATTTGGATGGATTGAATTCTATAAGCTAAGAAATTACTGCATTTTTTTAAAGCAATAGTACTTGAAAAAAAAATAAGAATTTTATAATCAGAGTTTGATTTTAAACGTTGAAGAAGAAGTTTTATTTGAATTAAATTTTTTCCTTCAAAATGGAACAATTATAGGGTAAATATTTAAGACGAGAAACAATTAGCAAATCAAATTCAAAAAAATTAAAATTTTGGAAAATTGAAATTCAAGAAGTCAAGTTGTATAACATTAGGAACTTTAAATGCACCACTGTAAAAAACTAGAAGAAAATATAAAATTACGCAATTTTGAATATTAGAGTAAGGACTTCGAAATTAATCGTTCTCGAAAGATTTTAATTTGAAGTTGTTAAGCCAATAAGATTAGGTTTTCTAATTTGAAATAAAATTGCAAAATAATAAAAAATTCAATTTAATTTTAATTGCGCTAATAATATTTGAATACAATTTTAATTTAATTGGAATGTCTTAGAAATTTTAAGGAATTTCAAAGTTAATCTTTTGAGTAACATTTAATTTGATCTAATGGTATTCTGTTACGAAGAATACAGTCTTTTGGGTTTAAATACAAATTTTCATTTGGATACCTTCATTAGGAAAAATTCATTAGAGGCGGTCTTTTTTATAATATTAGGCAAGAAGGAATTAAGTACTATCATACCATTTTTTGCAAAAATGGTTTTTAGCTACTGCTCTAATCGTTATAAAAATTGCAGTAGACTTTCTCGTATTTAGCTGAAGCCAGGCAGTCTGTGTTTTCTTCTGTTGTGGCTTCTGCACATAATGTTATATTAACCAGAGGCAGTCTTCGGTTATTCTCTCTAGTACAGAAAACAAGATGTCCGTGAAATTGGTAAAAGTGAGAACGATGTGCAGGGAGTTGATTATAAGAATTTACACCTTCTGTTTTTACTCTGCGCAATGCGTGTTTAAAGTCTGATAAGAAATTGTGTCTAGGCAGCGCATTGAGAAATAAAATAAAGTTGCGACAACAAAATATTTTTTTATGCCGCTTTTGTCCGTTTTACCAATATTTGGTTGTTGTTTTATTGTTTTAGAAATATATTTTCATTAAAAATGTTATTTTTGAGTCTTTCATTCTTGAGTGATTCAAAATCCCTATTTGTTTATCACAGAATTCGCAATCTTTTTCCTATTTCCCACTTTTTCTCGTTTTTTCACTTAAATGCGAACTAAATTATTAATAGAATCCCATAAAAAAATTGAACGATTTTTCGTTGAATTTTCATTCTTCTTTGCTTGAGAGGTCTAGCATTAAATTTTTTGTTACGAATTCATCTTTATTGTCTAAAAATTTCTACTTCTCTGTTTTACTTCTCGGTAGAAAATTAAATTATTTTGTTGAAAATTCGTCTTCTGTGCTAGAAAATTCAACAATTTAATTGCATTTTTTTTAGCTTGACTAACCAATTTTTGTTTTTGTTGAAAATTCAATTATTTTGCTGAACATTCATCTTTTTGGTTTGACAATTCATTTTTTTTCTGTAGAAACTTTACCTTTTTTGGCGAAAAATGCAACTTTCTAATCAAAAGTTGACCTGCTTTGGTTGAAAATGAACTTTTTTGTTGAAAATTCGACTCTTTAGTATGAAATTCATATTTTCAACTTAAAACTTAAACAATTTAGCAAAACATTTAAGTATTTCCTTAAAAATTAATGTATCTGGTTAAAAATTGGTCTTTGTGAGTTATAGAAAATCATTTTTGTGTGTTAATAATGTAACTTTTCAGTTAAAAAATAATCTGCTTTAGTTGAGTATTTTGTTCAAAATTCATTGATGTGGGTTAAATCCAACTGTGTTTTATTTTGAGTTAAATTCCTATTTTGTTAAAACTTCAACTGCTAGATTCTGCCTTGAAAATTCATCTACATATTTATGTTCAAAATTTAACCCCTTGATTCATAGTCGAAAGTTCATTTTCTTTGGTTGAGTTTACCCGATTTATTATTTTAAATTAACCTGCTTTTTTAACATTCAACTACTTGGCTTAAAGCTGAACTAATTGATTAACATTTTTTTTCAAGATTCTTCTTTTTAATTGAAAATTATGTTCTTTAAATGCAGGTTTACCTATTTTGTTGAAAATGTAACTGACAAGTTGCAGAATAACTTTTCTCTTAAAAATGTATATTGCGTGTAGGAAATTCAACAGTTTTGTCGAAAATTCGTCTTTTTCTTCAATATTTAATATTTTGGCAGAAAATGGCAATATTTGCTTAACAAGAATTATAAATTTTTTTTTAAATTATTCAAATAAAATTTAGAACAGCGACAGATCCATTTCTCAAACTATTTAGTTAAAAATTTATGTAATTTTTTGCAAAATCGTCTTTTTCCTAGGAAATTAATCTTCCTGCTTAAAAATTCAACCAGTTAGTTAAAAATGTTTAAATTTTCTAAAAGTTTGTATTTCCCGATAGAAAAATAATCTTCTTGGTTTAAAATCGCACTGCTGGATACGAAATTTATGTATTTTGGTTGAAAATTAATCTTTTCTGACAGAAAAATAATCTGTCTTGAACATTGATCTTTTTGATTAACAACTTAACAAAATAATTAATCAACCATAAATAAGTTCACGAAAAATATTTATTCAACAAATATTACGTACGATAGAGAAAGCGAGAGGGGCGGGGATCAAAACCTACGGCAACTAACACAGGGTAGTGGGTGCTTAAAAATGTCAGAAAAAAACTTTACGTTATTTAGCAAATATGTTATGATTAATTGTGATAACAAACATATTATTTTAGCCAATTAGCGAAAAAGTTCAAAAATGTTTTTCAAGGAAAAATGAAGAATTAGTGAATAGTGGCACTTACGCATAATTGTGATAAAATAGTGTCTTTATGGTCAATTTTTTCGAAATAGTAGCAAAATCGCATCATTTAAAAAAGTGTCTAATAGTGTGTTGAGTTCGAGGCATGATAGTAACCAAAAAAGGACCCCGCACACATTTAGGGAAAATATGGTCCCGGTCAAATTGGCTGTAACTGTAGTATAATTTAGTTTATGATATCCTGATCAAATAAAGGCCTTAGACACTGGGTCCAAAAAACGCCAGGTTTCCTGATAGGAGGGACCAAATGTCATCCTCGAGGACTGTTTGGCACCACGCTCAGGCATAATGTCCAATTCTCTGTCCCTTTTTATATTTTGTAGTTTGGGACCCCCCAAACAATAATATCCATGCCTGAATGTCGAGAAAATGATACTTTTTCGTGGGTGTTGTACCAAAGTTAACGTTTCATGCATATTCGAGAAGTTTCACGGACCCTCGAAGACTGTTTGGAACTACGCTCATGGATCATGCCGAACTCTCTGTTTCTTTCATATTTTGTAGTTTGGGACCCCCAAACAATAATATCTATGGCTAATGGTCGACGAAAGGATACTTCTCCGTCGGTGTTGCATCGTATGTCGCTTTTCATGCAGATGAGAAGAGTTACAGCGACCAGAGAGGGCTGTTTGGTACCACGCTTAGGGATCATGCAAAACTCTCTGTCGCTTTGATATTTTGTAATTTAGGATGCCCCCAATAATAATATCGATGTCTTAGTGTCCAGAAAGGGGTACTTTTTCGTAGGTGTTGTACCAAAGTTAACGTTTCATGCACACTAGAGGAGTTTTGGCACCACGCCCAGGGATCATGCCGAATTCGCTGTCCCTTTGATATTTAGTAGCTTAGGGCCTCCTGATCGATAATATTTATGTTATGCCCAACTCTGTGTCCATCCAATTAAGGAAAGGAATCCAGGTAATCCAGACAATGTGAACACGATATCAGTACACGATCCAGCCAGTTAAGGTAAGATAATGATGCGATCCGGCCAATGAAGGCAAAATCGGAAAGTGTTTAAACCAGTTATAGCAACATTAGTGTATGGTTTGGTATTGGATGATGCTCTGGTCAGTAAAGAAAACAATGAGAATTAGTTTGCTCAAAGAAGACGAGTTTTGTTATATCATTTTACTGTTCCCTTTGACCCACATCCGCAATATTATCAATCATAGATCTTCTTGGATACTTTACTGCTGACTGATGACGCGCATATCTTAAATACCATAATATGCTTGCTAGATGTGCACATGATCCGATATTTCGTTGCGCATCTGAAACGAGAATACACAAGCACTGATTAAACCCGGTTCATCGACAAGTTCGTCCGTCAGTTCCTTCAGATAATTAATATCGAGCCTAGGGAAATGAGGTACTTGGTGGTCATTAGGATGAATCCAACTGGCATTCCTGTTATGCAGGTTATCAATTGTCACTCTAGCCTGGACGACGTTGGGTTCACGTGATTTTCGTAACATTGTTTGGGCTAAGTCTACGGTCCCTTCAGCCATCTGTATGCAAGGACCATACTTGTTGAGGATCACCCTAGCAATACGGTAAAAATCGCCGATGTTAATGACATGGTTCATGTTCATGACTGACTGAATTGAACTCTTCCTTGTAAAACGTTTCTTCATTATTAAAATCAGGCTCATCAATCTTCGATAATTCACGTAGGCCTTGCAAAAAATATTGTAACTGGACACCAGATAAGCGATAAGGCCTATTGCAAAATTCTAAACCTTGCAGTAGGGCGTTTGCTATAAAGCCACTCACATCCGTAGTGCCAAACAGTCTTCGAAGGTCAGTGGAACTCCTCTCACGTCCATGAAAAGCGACATACGATCCAACACCGATGGAAGAGTATCCTTTTCTCGACCTTCAGACATGAATATTATTGTGCGGGGGGTCCCAAACTACAAAATATTAAAGGGACAGAGAGTTCGGAATGATCCCTCAGCGTCATGCCAAACAGTCCTCTGTGGTAGCTCTAACTCTTCTCATCTGCATGAAAAGCGACCTACGATGCAACACCGATGGAAATTTATCCTTTCGTCGACCATTGAACATGAATATTATTGTTCAGGGGGTTCCGATCTACAAAATATTAAAGAGACAGAAAGTTCGGAATGATCCCTGAACGTGATGCCAAACAGTCCTAGAGGGTCCGTGGAACTCCTCGAGTATGCATGAAACATTAACTTTGGTACCACACCCGCCAAAAAGTATCCTTTTCTCGACATTAAGACACGGATATTATTGTTGACGGGATCCCAAACTACAAAATGTCAATGGAACAGAGAGATCGGTATGATCCGTAAGCATGTTGTCAACAGTCCTCGAGGGTCGGTTTAACTCTTCTCCCCTGCATGAAAAGCGACATGCAATGCAACACTGATGGAAAAGTATCCTTTTCTCGACCTTTAGACATGAATATTATTGTTTGGGGGGTCCTAAACTACAAAATATAAGAGAAACAGAGAGTTTGGCATGGTCCCTGTGCATCGTGCAGAAACAGTCTTCGAGAGCCCGTGGAACTCCTCTCGCGTCCATGACAAGTGACATTTGGTCCCTCCTATCTCGAAACCTGGCGTTTTTGGACCCAGTGTGACCCAGTGACCCAGGACTTTATTTGATCAGGATGTTATAAACTACATTATACTACAGTTTCAGGAAATTTGACCGGAACCATATTTTCCATAGATGTGTGCGGTGTTCTTTGGTTGGGACAACCAAACATTTTCTCAGCCAACAAAATTTTTATTCAGTAGAGTATTGCTTAATCTCAGCAAGAAAATTTCGATTCGAAAGTAAGTCTCCACTTCTCTTGCAATTTAGATTATTCCTTGTGAAACTCATTATAAGCGAGAACTTAAGTATTGAATTCATTTTCCTACATGTCTCTCATTTTACATTGTTTTCCAATTCTCTTTCATCTCGCAGTTTATTTCTGGTTTAAATCTTGCACCATAAACCGAACGTTGGAAACGAGGGTTATCAAAAACCCCAAAGGAAGAAGAAAGTGTAAATTTCATAAAGGGGGCACCTCGCCCACTTTCTAGTACCACCCCTGAACTAAATAAAAGATATTTTACGACCCTTTAGTTTAAAAACTACTGAGCATAGAAAATTTAGCTTTTTGAAGAATAATACTTCTCTCAGTCAACATTTTTTCATTTAAATTCCATCAAATATTATCCTTATCTGAGTTGTATCAAATCACAGTAAATCCCAGATATATTTTTCATCTGAAGTTGTATAAAAACGTTGAAAGAAATTAAATACTACAATTATCCGAAGTCGGATAATTATAGTCCTCAAATGTTTGAAACGTTTTTATCTAACTTTAAATAAAAAATATTCCTGTCATTAAAAAAAGATAGCAAATTCTAACCGCTATAAAATCTAATATTTCTTCATTAACAGTTTTTTCTTCAGACTCTAGCAAATCCTAGAATTCCAAAACTTATATCAAATGATATGTTTCAGAAATTCTGATATTCATATCAAATTGTATATGTGGGGATGTTATACTCTATTCTGTCAACATATTCTTAATGAAACTTCATTAAATCAAATCTAATTTATCTTATGCCATGAAAAAATTTTGATAAGAAAGTATAAGATTCAAAGGATACAATTTGATAGATATTTTCAAGATTTTCATAGGGAGGATTTTATGAAAATCTGAAGGGGAAAAGATTTAATATCATTTCAATCATAAATTATTGTTAGAAAAGTATAAGATTATTCGAAGGATAGATATGGATAAAAACTTTTAAGATTCTGAAACAATAATTTGATAAAAGTCCTGTGACAATTAAGTTTGATGCAATTTTTTAAAGAAACTTTTGATAGAAAGATATAAGATTTATCTATAGACATAATTTTATAGGAATTTATGAAATTTTTGAAGAATTTGATTTAATACAAGTTCTGTGTGGATACGATTCGATAAAGTTTTAATGATTTGATAATAGCGTAAGATTTCTCGACGGATAAAGTTGGATCAAAACTTCCACGATTATAGAACATACAATTTGATTTAAAAGTTTGGTACGGTTAAGATTTGATAGAGTTTTAATGCAATGCAACATGTTGAGAGAAAAGTATAAGATTTCTGAACAAATAAATTTTGACCGTCTTCGATATTTCAAGTAAAGGATTGTGCCGATTACAAGTCTTGATCCGATAACATTTGAAAGAATTTTAAATAGAAGCTGCTGATAGGAAAGTATACGCTTTTTTAATTCAAGATTTTTAAACATAGACCATGATACAAAAGTTTGGTGCAGTTATGATTTAATAGAGTTTCAATTGAATGCTGTTAATATAAAAGCATACGATCCGTACATGGATATGGATTGAAAGGAGTTTTCGAGCTTCTGAAACATAGCATTTGATACAAGTTTTGTGTGGACAAGTTTTGATAGAATTTCAATAAAAAATGTTGATAGAAATTTATAAGATTTATCGACGGATGGAGTTAAAAAGAAACTTCCAATATTCTGGAACATGGAGTTGATAGAAGCCATTTGCTGATAAGGTTTCATAGAATTTTAATGAGAAACTGTTGATAGAAAATTATAAGATTTTTCCGCAGACGAAGTTGCATAGAAATTTTTGAAATTATGGAAAATAGAATTTCGGATAAGTTGATATTTGATTGAGTATTAATGAGAATCTGTTGAATGAATATTATAAGGTTTATCTACAGATAAAGTTGGACAAAAACTTCCAAGCTACTGAAATATAGGAATTTATACAAAATGTTTGTGTGGTTAAGATGTAATAGAATTTTAATCAAATGCTGTTGTCAGAAAAATAATATAAGATTTCTTTATTGATAAAATTGGAAAATATTTTCGACATTCCGAAATAAAATATTTGATACAAGTTTGTATGCCAATAAAAGTTTGAAGAATTTCATTAAAAAGCTGTTGATAGAAACATATAAGATTTAATGACTTATAATAATTTGATAGAAATGTTTAAGATTCTGCAATGTAAGATTTGATATAAGTTTTGACTGAAACAGTCGTAACAAAACCAAAAAAATTATATATACTTTTATACGTTTATATTTTTATAAAATTATACTTTTAGAAGAAGTTGTTCGATTTTTCAATAACTATCCGGCTATATAATTACAGTAAACATTACAGTATAATTACAGTAAAAGAGTTTTAGAAGACCATACAGAGAAATTTGAGATTCAAATCCAAGAGACCGTGGAGTGGCGACAGGTAGGTTTGGATTCTCGAATGAATTTCAGAGACGTAAAGTCCGCTTCTTGAATGTCGTTCGCGAAAGATAAGCAACTCGAATTGCACGAGTGCGTCTTTCACTCGCAAGTGACGTTTATGACCTTTCGTCACGCGAATGTAGATGTGAATGCATTAGAAATCTGCGACTCGTTCCTCCTCACGAGTTATGTGAGTCGATAAAATTTTGCCCGGAAATAATGCCCGAATGGTGCCCATTGCATGAACCAAGATCCGCAGGCGCTTCTGCCGAGTTACAAAGGAAGTTTATCGCGTATTGACAATATTTCACAATAAAGCGATGATATACGAGGGATTTGGTTGATATTTGAAAGTTTTACCTTTACGGTGCGGCAGCTATTCTTAGAGCGAAAAGTTAAACCCGACAGAAGCTCTACCTATAAGTCTGTAGATTTCCTCACTCTCTCTCTCATCATTGGTGTTTCTACTTCTTTCTTATATCGAGCCTACTTTCCCTTAGTTTTGAGTTTACAGTTTGAAGTTTAAATATAATAAAAGCTCCTTAGAATGTGGATGTTCTTTGGTTCTTTCTGTGATATTTAAGCCTTTGTAAAATTACTGGCGACGTATCGCGTGTCCTACTTCTATAAACTTTAGTCTTATTTTCATCCTTATCCTTCTATAGTTTAAGTTATAAGCGAAAGAATAAATATATGTTATTATTATTATTACACCATTAAGCCGTTTCCCTTTCGGGGTAGGCGTGACTCATTCGGTAGGGAGGGGAGTAGTG
>JAAAKG020168122.1:0-27954 GCA_010014905.2 Druon quercuslanigerum | reverse complement strand
TAATATCGAACCAGTCACTCAATTTCCCATTTACCCTTACACTCGCTTTGCCACCCATATATATTGCTCTTATAGCTCATTGCTGCCGTAGATAGTTATTATTGTTATACCATTTCGCCATTTTTCCTTTCGGGATAAGCGTGACTCACGGGTATAGAACGGATGACAGAGGGTGTAGAATTTTAAAATGATCTATAACTCCCGTGATATTTACTTAAATAACATGTTTATTCCGAAACACACTGCTTCGACTCAGGTTGTTGATCAACCTCTCTAGAAATCACCCCAAGTCATGTGAGATTCCCCACTCGGGCCCATTAGCATTTAATGTATTTTTTCAGGCATCTTCAGTCTACTGACTATCTTTTGATAAACTATCTGTCGCCACCTTTTCTGTCCTAGTATACCTCTCTAGCCTTCTTTACGTCTATACACTTTTCTATGCAAGCTCTCGTGTTTCTATGGCTTCTGATGTCTCTGCGAATTAGGGTCTCATTTACACATTCCAACCATTCTTTCCGTGGTCTGCCATGGACAGTTACTATTTTAAATTCTTAAATTTTTTCCAGATGAAGAATTGTGAGCAGAAAAAATATTTAACAAAGAATTTCAAGCCTGTACAAATTTATTTTGAGAAAAATTTAATTTAATTTTGGTTCGACGATTTGAATGACTTTAAAATTTAAAAATGTCAAACTCAAAATATTTATATTTGGTTTTAAATTGAGTAGTATTGCCAAATATTGTATTTTAATCTTGATTGTTCAATCTGGGAAAACTTAAGTTTGCAGTAATCTAAAAATGAAAAACGGTTAAAATATCAATTCTCTCCGATTCAAAAGCTCAGAATTCCCAGACATTGATTTATGAAGCAATATATTATTCTTTTGTGTAAAACGCAATAATTACTTAGACATTCCAGGGCGTGTAATATTTATCTGAAACCTATGTCTTATTATAGTTTTGTTCATCCGAACCGAGGGGTATCTCACACAGGATTCATTAGCACATTAGATTGGATTCATTTTGTATTCACTGGGAATCATTAGGATTCATTTCAATCGGAATTCTGACAGATTCCCACCTGTTTCCGGTCTGATTACTGGGCGGAATAAGTCGTGAATCCTGCTTGTGAATCCTTCGCACCAAACACATATCTACACGAAACGAGATATCGAATTAAAGGTTTAAAAAATGAGGATGAAATAAAAGACAATAAAATAATAAACATTTATCTGATCCTAATTGTTTAAAATTTGAACAACAAAAACTATTGAACCTTTTTTAAATATTCATCGTATAAAAAAATATAGTTATAGTCATAGTTTAAAAAAATGCCAATAAGGTAGAAATCAAAAGAGTGCTACATGCCCATAATCAAAAATACTGTTGTCTTAATTACCCTAAATAATTTTAAATATTAAACAATAATTACCACTAATAGCAGCCGAAAATTGCAACACATGACTTTCCATTTTTGGTTCATCTTCAACTTTACGTTTGTCAAGAGACATTTTTTCTATTCTTATTTAATTTTGCACATGAAAATAATTCCAAGTCTCTCATTTAAAGTCTATATATTTACTAGTATCACTTTACTAATCTTTACTAGTTCTTTAAACTTTATAGTATCCATACAAATATTTTTTAATCGCTTATGTGAATTTCGACATTTATGTCTTTTTAATAGACTTATTAAATATTGAATGAAGAAAATCATTGTCGAAATGTGAATAATCTTATCTGATAAAGTATCAGGAATTCGTGAAAGATTATCATCAACTGGTATTACTGATAATATGGAATCAGCACTTACAACAACTTACCAAAAATTCAAGATTATTTTACAACTTTTTTGGCAAATAATCAGATAACATTATAAATTTAAATTAGGATTTCTAAAGAAAGAAAACTAAGTCAAGTAGGGATTGTGCGGTCATAATATATTATTTCTCTTTTACATAATATGAATATAATAATTTCCCTATATGGGCTTTGCGCGAAATTGTCGACATTATCATTATCATATAACTGCATTACATTTATATATAATATCTTTATATTATATAAGTTTGAAGATTCGATGATGACGCAGGGTTTCCACAGAGCAACCGGAAATTCTCTCAATGAATAAATTGTTTATGATACAATGATAAAATTACAACGTTATGATGTATACATAATGTCAAATGTAATGTTGCAGCAACATCTCTAGGCACTATATGATCATATTTCGTCGAGGGGCTAGTGTCTCTGTAGTCCTAAAACGCATAAAAGACAAACTATGAACCACGGAATCAAAATGGAATTAAATCATTCATAGCCATAAGAAAGAAATTTCCAATATTGGCGTAGAATATAATATAATTGGCGTAGAATCTTATTGAAATCGATTTTTATGTAATCAATAAATTACATAAAATTATGAAACATATTTTTCACTTTTTTAATTTTGTTGTATAAACTTTCACACGTAAACGAAAGATTCCAAAATGACATCGCACATTGTTCAGTCTTTTCGCGAGATATATAAAAGGTTCAAAAAATTTATCGAAAAGAGTAAACTACCTATTGTTATTATGCAAGTAACAAATCAAAATTTCGAAGATACGAAGCAAAAAGACGTCGAAAATTCCATCGCATAGCGATTGGGTTTTGATTTCGTTGAAGGCCTATCTTTAAATTAGACGTAAATCTTAATTGATCAGAACTGCTTTGTAAACTTTATATAAATAATTTTACTAACCAGCGCTTTGCTAAAATATTCTTGATATTACAAATCACTTTTGATTAAATTATTTATTTTTAACTCGGCTGCAAGACTACTTTTATTAATAGATTGAGCTTAGTGACTACGAGAAATTATACTTTCTAATTCAATTTCAAACGAATTTATGATTAAGGCTTGCAACTTTTGAAATGATTAACTCTAAACTATCGAAATACAAACTTCGATGTCATAAGTAACTATCCTAAAATTACAAAACAATAACCAATCACACATTTCGTTAAATGCATCTATTTCAGCTTATAAATTTCTCTTAACAATTATAATTTGTAATAAATTAGATTCAAAATAATTTCAAAATTATTTTACGGATCAGTTTGCACCTGCAAATTAATTTTCAGGATCACATCTTTGAAAACTAATTTCACCAGCATCCAAAAGAATTCCGAAAGAAATGATAATGAAATTAGATAATCATATAATCTGAATTTAATCAAAAATTACAGATAAAGAGCTAAGTTTAATAGCAACTGAAATTTTCGCTGCACCTTTCAAAATCGTTAATAATTTTAAAGTCATTTGTGATTTGGAATATACCAATTAAGAACTACAGACTGTTCACGCTATGTCCCTCGCAGATTGTGCTTTAGAATAGGATATATTTTATATATTTTTGCTTAGCATTCACAGCCTATAATTGTATCAATATAATCAATATTATTGTGATTGCGCTGCCGTCTCTTTGTTTCTCTCGTTATTATTATTATTTATTATCAATATCATAAAATCATTATCGCTATATAATTATTACAAACAACACGTACTCACTTTCATATCTGTAAGCGATTTTTATCTCGCATTACGATTTATGCAAAAATCTAGGCATATAATCTATACGGTTGATCGGTTCTTTCAACGGATAGAAACTTGGCCTAAAGTATATATTATGTAATTATGGCATGTAGAACCTTCGAGACATGAAAATGCAAACAGTCGTATTTTCATGGCAGTAAATGTAAACCGATATTTTTCAAGAGAAAAAGATCCTCCGATCTTTTAAGAAAAAAGAATCATTTTAATTCTTCATAATTAATAGAAGCGTACAAAATTTGCCATGAAAATATTTTGGAAATTGCTAAGTCCTACGTGAATATTAATTGAATTTATTTCAAAATTTTTAAAACCCAATGCTTGCTAACATTGAATTTGAAAGTTTTGATTGGACGTTTAGTTATTTATGATAATATCCAGATTAATGACGTAACATAAACTTTTCGTCGCTAATAAAAAAGTGAATTATCTTCAATGCTCGCACAATCAAAAGCATTATTTTAAAAAATTTCAAATTAATTACTCTCAGAAAAATTTTGAGTAATGCGCTTTTTAGTCACATATACATAATGACCCATATGATTAAAAACTTTAACAAATAATAGGAAATTTCTTATCCAAAGAAAAACAATTTCAAACCTAATAATTGTAGTTTTAAACCATCTCAATAATAAAAAATTGTAGAAATTTCTTTCATTTTTCTTAATCAAATTATCAGTTTTCTTACAAAGAAAAAGAATTTGAATAACCACAGGCTACGTCTGCGTTCCCTTTAAAAATCTAAAACTAGCGAAGTCGTTCGAAATATAAAAATCTCTTTCAAAATCAATAGATACGAAAATACGCCCGCACAACGGAACCCTGCTTGCTGGAATATATTTATATACACATAGTACCATGCTGACTCACGTGATATCGACTACAGTAAAACGGAAATACAAATAGGACCTGCGTAAAAAATACACAGTGTTTGAGTGCAAAAAATTGTTGTTAAACTGTCAGTTCTTTTAAATATCAAAAATGTATGAGAAGATGATTGAAATCTTATAAAAAGGAATATTAATCTTGAGAAAAGAATCTAGAGATTCGAGAAACGCTTTCACTTTTTATGCCAGTATAAAATTCCATGTTTAATTAATTAATTACTTATTCGATGTTATATCGTAGACGCAAACTAAATGATGCTACTCTATTTAAAAAATCAGACTCTAAATCAAACCGAAAATCCGGTCGCACTCAGGATCGTGAAACTAAAACATGGATTAGGATCGGACTTATGGTCAGATTTATAGGCATAAATATGGACACGACTTATATATTTATTAAATAAATAGAATTTACATTTACTAAATAAAATATTTGTAAGTCGTATTATCATTTTTTGCTATTAGACCTTAAATAGAACCCAAAGCAATGTTTCAATTTTATGACCTCAATGACGAACGGATTAGGGTCATATTGATGGTCAGATTTTTCAAACAAGGTCCAAATCCATTTCCTTCATTCCAGAAAAGAAAAAATCTTTTTAATGTGAGACCTTTTTGACTTTATCTTAATTATTTATTATATAAATAGAGTAGTCTAGAAAAGATTTTAAAGTTTCTTCATTTATAGTTTATACCACTATTACTCGTATCTACCGAACTTCGTTCAACTTCCGTTGTGCCTGCGTATTAGAGATTCATGATAAAAGGCCGAAACCAACGAATACTGTTTAGTAACGTTGAGTGAAAAAAGTGTATCCTTCTCGTGGAAGCTTAAATACGCTTATTTCTCTAGCTTTATGCAAATCATGAAGAAAGCTCCTCCTAGCAGAGACGTCTTCTAGATTTTCGTTCGAATTTCGGAGTCTTGATAAGGATCCTAGAAATTAAAATCTCCTATCACACAAGTGGTATGCATCTGAGAAAAAATATTAGTGCATCAATCCCTCTGCTCCTAAATAATTCAATAAAAATACTTAAGTAATTTTACTTTTAATTTCTTAAATATCAATTGTCTAGGCATTTTTTATTTTTATTTTTATTTTTATAATCAAATATAAACAAAGAAATATAAACATACAATGTTAAACACTTAAAAATTGACAATTTTTTTTATAGTGTTTTGATTGGAAGAATTTTTTTCAATAATATCAACTTCGGGAGAGATAAATCAATTAAAGATTCAATTTCAGATTCTGGAAATGTCATATATTTATCAAATTTGATAGAAACTATTTATTTTTATGATTACTCGATTATCACGACACATATAACATTAAACTCTTTATAATTTATAAAAATTTATTATGCATTATAGGTATATTTTAAGGATCTCATGAAAACTCTTTAGGGATATGAGTCCATCATTAATTTTTAACCCTCCCCCCCCCCCCTGAATCCCTTCCATATGACCCGAAAAACTATCCCAGGTAAGTGCAATAAAGATATTGCGATGAATTGCCCTCAATTAATATTTTTTTCTAATTTATTTATAGATCTTTATGAATTAATAAATTACAAGATTTTATAAACTTGTTAATTAATTTTTAATTGTTCAAAGAATTCTTTTTCAATGGGGCAATTTTATTTCCATCGAATATAACGAATTAAGGGTACTATCTAAATGCAATAGACTATTTCATGAACTCTGAGAGTGTTTATTTTTATTTGTATTGTTGTTTTATTGTCTAAACAATTTACTTTTAAAATAATCCAAATTGGTAACGGAAAAAGCTAAAAAATCGTACTTTCTTCCTAATTTTCTAATTTGTTCTTATTGTTTAAACCATTTCTACTTGTTTAAATAATTTGATATCTTATAATAACGCGAACGGTATTAATCAATGCTTTGGGCCAATTAATGAATGTGATAAGTCAATTTTTTAGTTATAGTTTTCTATTTATTGTTTATACAATTTATAATTGCTTGAATGTAACTTTAAACAATCAAAAGATAGAGAAACGCTTTTTTGTTTCACTTTTATTAAGGTTCATTACTTCCTCCTTATTCTTAGATTTTTTTACCAACTAATACGTATATTTTGAGCAAATGATTAAGCAGGAGAAAAAATGGTTTATTTTTTTAAATAGGAGCAGATGGATTAATGGTGGATTTTATGGACTGATGTATTGTCTGGTAGTACGAGGGGTAAATACCTTCTAATTTCTGTTATGGCAATTGCAATATGTCATTATTGGTAACATACAAAATGCCCCAATTTTAAATTTAAAGTTTACCAAAATTTAAAAATTCCTATTGAACTAAAATAAGCAATTTTGAATAAATAGTTCAGTTTTAACAAGTTTAACTCTTCAGATGAAATTTCTTTAGAAAAATTGATTTCAAGTGTTTTAAAGAAAGTTATGTATAAAGACATTATATACTGTATGATTGAGAACCGAAATTTAAAAAAAGTGAAGTAATCTTAACAAGCATCTATTCGAAGGCCCACATTTTTCTGATCAAATAAACAATTCAAAAAAGATTTCGATCAAAATAACTGTTAATGTAACAAATTATTTAGTGCCAAAATTTTTAGCTGGGCCCAAAAAGTGGCTTTATTGGCCTTTTTTCTTTTTTTGTAAGATTTTGAATCAGCGTGTTCAAATATATTCAATAACACAAATGTTGAACAATGTTGAAAATCATGTCAGCTTTTGATTTGCAAAAATTTGATGTTTCTACTTAAAAAACAAGCATCTTAAAGTTAAAAATTTTGAATGTAAAATATTTACAGATTTAAAATTGCAAGCATCTAAAACAACTTCTTCCAATTTTAAGAATAAAACTTGTGAAATTAAGCACTGAATTTTAAGGTTTAGATCTAAAAGCGTTTAAAATTTAATTTAATTTCGAGTTCAAAGTTGAACATTTTGAAATGTAAAACGTATGAAATATAAAAATATTGATTGTATTATCAAAAATAAAATTGCATTTAAAAAATGTGGAGATTTTTGACATTTTCAATTTTCCAACGGTATAAATTTAAGAGTTTTCAATTCAAAAATCATTTTTAAAAAATTGTACAAGTTTGAAGCATTTATAGTTTTAGCTCATTAAAACTGGATCTATTCTCAATTTTGTTCTCGTTTGAGGTATTCAAAAGTAGAAACTTAAAAAATAAAAATAGTAACTGTGAAGCGATTTAGCCATTTCGATAACAAATATTTTAATCAAGCAAATAAATCTGTATGTAAACTTACCCCTCGTGGAGATAAGAAAGTTGCAAAATTAAAAAAGAGACTTTTCACTGTAAAGAGGAATGCAAATGTCCACAGCACCAAATTCTAACTTTAATTAATTATTGTCTTTGAATCACTAAAAATTATTAGCAAAATTAGGATGCTAGTGTACCTACTTAAACGTGCAAATTATTTTAGTTAAGCAGGCAACCTAAAATATTCGAAAAATTATCTAAAATGCAATTTCGGAGAAAGCGGAATGGCGTAGTTTGAAAATGTAAGATAGGTAATTATTAGTAATTATGACAAGAGTCAGGATTGCAATACTATATTATTTGTTTCCAAGAATTCGAATTTAATATCAAAATTTCAAAAGTTTCTCTAACTACTAAATTTCACTACTAAAGTATAATAAAAGTATAATAATTCTACAGATGAAAATATTAATTTAAAAAAAAATTAAATATTAAGCTTTTAAAATCGTCTTTTTTACTTTAAACGTAGAAGTAACAGAGAGGAGCAGATAATAAAAGTAATCAAGAAAAGATTTCATTAAGTAGCCAGATAGGAAAATAATGCAAAGCAAGAAAGTAAAAGATTCCGCGCAAACAAAGCAATTAAAAAATCCCGATTGAAATAATTTCCTATATTTTATTAACTAAAAGAATAACCTCGTTGGTTGTTATGGAACTTTTTAAGTCAGCCGAAAATTAAATTCGTCTCAATTTTGCTTAAAGGTGCGAATTTGTGAAGTACAGCAACATAATAGATAGAGGAAAACGAAAATGCAAAACAAACAATAAGTCATCAGTGATATTCATGAAAATCTAAAGAATTTTTGCTTACATGCCATTTTGCCTTGAAGGATAAAATAATTAATTTTGAATGGTAAGTTTCATGACCCCTAATATTCTACTATTGCATATTCGCGTAAATCTAATTTCTTGGAAATGCAAGTAAAAATTGACATAAGTTAAACAGAGAATATAATATCAGACTGTTGAACTTTGTAATGAAATTAATTTTCTAATTTAGAACGTTTCAAGAGTCTCACTTCCATCAATTCATTCGTGATAATCCTATCTTCTTAGTTTATTTTCAGTAAAAGATAAATAATTCAAAACAAATCATGTAAAATACACATGTACAATTTCTTAAGATGGTGCCAGTACTTTTAAACATTTTGAAAGTTTAGTTTTCAGTTTTTTAATTTGTATATTTGTAATAGGCCTGCTAATAACAACCAACTTCAGTCTCCCGCTAAAAATGCCGGTTAATACAGACGTTTATAATTTATTTTTAATTAGTATTGAGTCAAGAAAAGATGCTGATCACACATTGCAAGAGACACAATGACAATAGCTATCAACATCTGGTCCTACAAAAAGCGGGGTTTCTCCATGCGAGGGCAAACTAGCGAAGTTTTTCCATTAAATTTACGAGTTTCGTCAGCTTACCTATCCTATTCGCTCAGTACTGGAAGAAGGGACCTTATCCGGCAAAGGTCAAAGAAAATCGTATTAAAATTGTGTCAAAATTAAAAATAGGTGTTGTGTTAATTGTATTATCTGTGTGTCTTTCATGTACTATACTTTAGGGTGCCCAATAAAAAGTGTGAGTTTGAATTTTGCAAACGATACCCCCTAGATTTCTCCATTTTAGAGAAAAAATACTGCCACAAATTTTCATTCATTTAAACAAAAAAGTTTAGAAGTTATAATGGACCTTTTTAGTTCTGAAAATTAATTATCATCGTTTTTAATTGTTTAAATATCCCTAAGAAGTATCTATTAGTTATTGAGGAATAAACCGTAATTTTTATGAAAAACAAAACAAAATGAAGATATTAGCCAAATTAGAATACGAACATTTGTAATTTCATTATAATTAATAGTCTGAAGTGGTCCATAAAGAACAGGATTTCTTCTTCTGAAATGAAATCGATAATCAAATAGAGAAGCAAAACTAATAATAACGTGTATTTTTTGTATAATTCGGAATTCAAGATTTGTTTCGGTCACCCGGCACAAAAAAGAACCATTGATTATAATCAAATTGCAAAATTTCGTATTCTAGGCCCGATAATAACTCCATAAAAACATTTTCGTACAATTTAGAGCTTATTCCTCAATAAATAACAAATACTTTCTAGGGGTGACAGCATTTTTCAGCCGTAAAATTTTATTTTTTAAATAAAAGAAGAAATTTAGGGCGCAGCATTTGCTAAATTCCAAAACACCCTTTAAGTCACCTAAATGCATATCAAAGAATTTTTTGTGCTTTTTATTCATAATTTCAATGTTCTATTTTTAATTCTAATTAATTGTACATTTTTATTGTAATTATCTAAATATTCAGCACAAAATATTCTACAATGTGTGAATGCAGATTTTAAATATGCGGAAGTATACAACTTGTGCGATTGAGTAAAGGAATAAAAAGTTTTTTAGAGCAAAATCGTGTACAAATGAAATACAAAAATGAACTGCGTGTCGAATATGTTTCAATGGTGAATTACAAATCTATCTGAATATTGGTGACTAAAAAAATTATATCAAACTCACATTTCGATGTTTTGAATAGTTGACGATGGACACATTGTTTCGACTTTCACGTGACAATGTTTATGACATTTCAATAAACAATCCCTACATTCGTAACCCTGTTTTCCCAACCTTCGAGCTAAGGTTCTCTTGCATACTTGACACAATGTACCCCTGAAATAAAAATATATTTTTCGCATTGTTATAGACTCTGAAAAAGATGGACGATGGTTTTAAAATAAGATATATGGTGTATTTTGTAAAAAAAAAAATTTAACTAGAGGGAATTCAGACAATGAGGTATATATATATATGTCATTAACTAAAATTACTTTGGTATCACTTGTAATCCAAGATTTTCCATTTTAAATTATGTTTTAAAATAGTCTACAGCTTTTAAAATTAAGTTTTTAATTTTTGAGTGCATTCAGCTAATAATTGAAGAACTTTTGTTCTCCAAATCTGAAAAATATTTAAACGTTTGAATTCTCGCAATTTACTTAAAAATTACTTAAAATTTAAGATTGTTTAATTTCGACCCATTTCATATTCAATTTGTGCAATTTTTACTGCTTCTATTTATTTCAGGTTTGTACATTTTAGATTTTAGGTCAAAATTACTTAATTTCTATATTTCAATTTTAGGAATTTTATTATTAGATCGCCTTATTTTTAAACTTACAAATGTAATGACCTAATTGGTGATTTTTTATTCCAAATTATGTCAATGAACGGATTTTAAATTGTAAAATATTCAATGTGAAATCGCACGCTAACATTTCCACCTGAATTTTTCCAGTCTATGTTTTGGACTTTATTTTCTGAAATTGCTAAGTTACCATTCAAAATTTTCAACTGTGAACATTTCTAATAAACAATTTAGCACTACAGTTTTACAGCCTGCCATTCAAAAAAGTTTCAATTTTATGTTGAGAACCTTTGGAATTATTTTGTTTAAAACCTTCTATTTTAAATTATTTAATTTTAGACACAAGCCTTGAGAAGATATTCCCACTTTAAATTATGCAATTTACAAACTTTGATAAAAAATGTTGAATGTTTTGAAGTTGATAAATTTTTTAAGGTTAGAAAATATTTTATTTTCAGTTTATAATGCCTGAGCTTAAAGATTATTCAATTTTGACTTGTTTTCAATTGCTGAATTTTTACTTCTTCTATTTACTTCAATTTGATACATTTTAGATTTTAAGTAAAAATGACTTAATTCCTGCTGCTTCAATTTTTGGCGTTTAACTATCCGATTATTTGATTTTAATCGTTTAAAATAATTAAAGTCCTACTTCGTGATTGTTCATTCAAAAATTATTCCATTTACCTTATTTTAAATTGTTAAATTAAAATTAGAAATTAAATTTAAATAATTAAATTGTTAAATTAAATTAAAAATTAAATTAAATTGAAAATTGTTAAAATCTAATTATATCTATAATTTATTTTTGAAATCTTGAAGTTTTTAGGCATAATTTGACTTGTTTCAGTTTTGAAAAAGTTCAGTCAATTTAAAATATTTAATTTTGAAAAACTTTCAGTCAAAAATGATTAAATTTTTTTTTGCTCAGAATTGTTTATTATTGAAAGATTGCCGTACAAATCATCTCATTTAAAATTCTTCACTTATGGAGGATTAGAAACAACAATAGGTATCGTTTTCATTTCAAAATGTTGAATTTCGATTACCCAAATTCAAAACAATTTAATTTTACACGCTCTAAATAAAAAAAGATTCATCAATTATGAAAAAAAAATTTGTCTAGATAGTATTATGTAGACATTGAGAACGTTTTCCCATTTTCTCCCAAACTTATAATAACGAAATTTTAAGAATGTGAATTATTCACCTTATTCCTTATAATATAATCTTTAATATAAATTATTTACCCTGGTATATGCTTCGCAATGAATGTGTGATCGTTGAATATGTGCAGTTTTGTTCCCTTTTTCCTCCATTTGCTCTTTTGTGCTAAGGATAGAGGCACGAGGTAGTGTCTGAAAAAATTGTTCATAATTTGTATACCCTCGAATCATTGATCAAGAAGAAAAATATGAATAACTAAATTTACTTTGTTATTCCATTTTCCAGGGTTTCCAGAATTAACGTTGAGGCTTCGTTCACGTAAGTTCTGGTAGAAGTTCCACTGATGGCTGAAGCTTCACTTAAACTTGATCTTCTCGAGTGTTCTTCTCTTCCTGGTACCGATAAGGTGGCTGTAATTTTCACTATTTTTTCACTCATGCAACACACTCGGGTGCATCAAACCAATTGAAGAGTTTATGATCTCATAAATTATTTCTTTAAACTAAAAATTTCATTTAAAATTACACAATAATAACACGTATTTAACACATAAACTCTTCAATTAAAAATAAATGCAATGATAAAAAAATTTTAGCATAGGTATTTGTCAAAAAATTTACCCATATCTACCTGCAACTATATAATCATCACTAAATAGCTTTCTATGCGCGATAATAAAATTAATTAAAAATCCACTCTTTTCTGCTTCGTTAATACATATCTGCCCATCTCAAAAGAAATTCTAAAAGCAACAACTTGGTAGATACATTTTACATCAGCATAAAGAATAAAATTTAAATTGATTTAAAACTATTTCTGTCCAAGAAGAACTTACCACATTTCGGATTAGTAACAACGAAGTTTCAGAAGGCATGCAAATATCACGTTGTTAAAATTATTATTAAAAAAAAGTCTATGGGTACGTTTTAGTCTCTTTTGTGAAAAGCTAAAATAGTTTATCTAAACTATTAATAGAAAATCCCAGATTTGAAGAGTATTCAACGTTTGAAGATGAGTTTTTTTTATAAAATACCTACCAGGACCTGAATCTCTAGCTCTATCAGCAGAGATTGATCGAGATTGTGCTTCCTGGTGATTTGCATCTCCATCAAGACCTACTGATCGACTTCGGGTTTTCGACCTCGACAAACGCTTCTTTATGGTTCCGAAGAAGTCTCTTCGTTTTCTTCTGGGTCTTCCTCTCTCTTTAGAAATAAATTGAAAATTATCAGGCATAAAATTACAAACCCAGATAAAACCGAATAAAATAAAGATTTAAAATTATTCAATTTCAAACTAAACAAAAATGTAACAAGTACCTCGTAAACTTTCAGAATTGGATGAATTAGGTGTATTTTCTTGTCCCGCTGTGAGGTTGGAGTCCTTATTAGTTCCAGGCTGAAACATTTTTAGCGAAAATATATAAATTTCCAATCAAATATAAAATGCGATGTAGATAAAGTTATTTTTAAATTAATCACAAGGCTAAACCATACTCACAATATGCGTTCTTATATTCATTAAAAAAAACAAGGTGGCCGTTTTAATCATAAAAAATGACCAGTCATTTCCCGGTTCGCGAACATTTTTTACAGCCGATGAAATTAAAAAATTCTAACTCTAAAACTAAAAATTTTCTTTTTACAGTAATAAAAAATGAGCTGCAAATCAATTTTTAGCCATATTCATCTATAAATATTAAAAATTAAAGGATTACACTTTTGCAATATAATGAAAACTTTTTTAATTAGAAGTTAAATTATTTTCATTATAAATAGTTCAAAAATCTTTACAAAGCTTTAAAAAATTGTTAACTCTTGAAACATCTATACGTTGTTTTACATTTATCCAAATTTTAAATCATTTTAAAAGTTTTTTCAGCACTTCTAAACATCTTTTAAAACGATTCAAACTCTTCCTATTTTTTCAAAATCTGTTTAAATCGTTTTTAATATTCTCTTAAAATTCATTTTTCAAAGCAAAAATTCATTTTCAATTTTCCTAGGAATCTTAAGAAAATGTTTTATATTCTTTTGAAGTCTTTCGTAATTCGTAAAAAGCTTTAAAATATTTAGTTCGTAATCTGCAAAAAAATCTACATTTTGTTTTAAATAAGGTCGTGGGCTATTTGCACCGCAATTTCTGTATGAATAACCGGATTTTGTCGGTATAAGTAGACACATTGTTCTAATTATTTAAAATCATCTCAAATTTTTATTTAATTTTGAATTTAGTCGATTTTTTTCAAGGAATAATGAGTATTCAATATTTATTATACAACAAAATTCAACAATTTTACATGTATATTACATTTTTTTAAATAGAAAAATTAAAATTGTAACGTTTAAAGTTTAGTTCTTTGTTTAGTTTTGAATATTTTTTTATGATTACTGATTTTACAAGAACTATCAAATATTTATAAATATTAAGCAATTGTTATTTTTCTTAATTAAAAAATGTAACTTTTCAAATTCTAAATTAAAACAATATTTTAAATTTAATAAAAAGCCTTTAATTATGCATATATTATTTTAAAGTTATTTCAAAATTGAAAAGAGTTTATAATGTTTGAATCGGGATCTTACATTTGCTTAACTACTATAAAGACATTTCAATTGAAACAGTGTAATTTTTAACGTTAAAATATGGAAAAACTCTCAATTTTGAACTAATTTCGAATCGTCTTGAAAAATCAATTGTTATTCACTTGATAATCGTTATTGTATAGTTCAATTTTTAAAATCATTGTAATTTATACTAATATTTAATAAACTAAAAAAGTTTTTTTTATCAAAAATAGTCGATATCAGACGCTATACATTTTTTATTTATTAAGTATTTTAAGATGTATTTTAAAATTCTTTAAATGAAAAATGTTATTTTAAAAAACTGTTGAAATCAAACTTGGACAGATTTTTTGTGCTCGAAAAATTCGTAAAATTCTCGGTCAAAAAATAAATCAATGACATTTCCCGAATTTGTTACGGTCTCATAAAATTATCGATCATTTCCCCGTTTTCCCGGTGAAGCGGCCACCCTGAAAAAAAGTAAGCAACCATTGCCAACTTTGATAGAAATTTCGTTTATTCGGAGAAGAAAATAACTTTCAGAAAAAGATTAAAAGGAAAGATAAAGAAAATATTTTTCTCGATCAGCTTAAAATAGTTTTATATTTTTACAAACTTCACTTTCAAACTCGGTTTTAAAAATTTTCACTTTTCCTTTCAACTGCAGATACAAAAATAAAATTACCTCCAAGGAAATCTCCTTCCAGCTTCCATTTTCGGTCAACGTTACCTGCCGGATTAGTAAACACACAACACTCAAAATACAACTAATTGTGTTGACAGGGATACGAGATGTGAATATTAAATTTTATAAACTCGACTAAAAACACACATATTAGATTTTATGACAAATATATACATTGGATTGTAGTTAACCACACCCAAACAGGAAAAATTGGACTTTTTGAGGAATTAAAAACACAAATTACAATACTTAACTGTGTGCAAAGTGTAATATTATTTTGGATAGTGTTGTACATTTATAGTGAAAATATTTTAAAAAGATATAGAATTTATAAGTCCAAAGTGAAGCACAAATTTTTTAAAAATATTTTCAAGATCTACTAGTTTAAGAAAAATAGTCTTCAATACTATAACTAAATACCTACAGAAATAGAAAAAATAACATCTCGTTTTGATTGTTATTAAACATAGATTATGAATAATTAAATAAAAAGTTTAAAGTTACTTCTCTATTGATTGTAGATTACTAAATTCCCTTCTTCTGGAAAATAGTGTAAAGTAATTTAGAATGAAGATGATTTAAAATGGATGAATATTTGAATTAAATTATTATCAATTTGAAAACTTCAATGAATACAAAAATTTGATTTCTAAAGAGTGAGTGCTTACATTTATTTGCATTATAGGCCAGCCATCACGCATTTTTTCGATTGAATCGCTTCTATACTAAAAAAATATTTTTTACCTGCAATAATTTCGAAAATACGGACCTTGAAATTTGACTCTTTCTTTAAATAACAAATAAAATGTTTTTAACCTTATTAATTAACCATTTAGAGAACTTAGAAGGCCAAGTAGTGCCCCGCTCACAGTTTCTGAAGGGGGTTCGAATATATGATGAGATAACGTTCAACCTTATACAGATACAAAAATATCTGTTTTATTTTTAGTATGTACAAAATTAGGTCTAGTTTCACTTTCCCTGATACAATTCTATCGTAGAACACTCTGAAAGTTGAAGTAAAAAAACTGAAAGGTACGTCTTTCTTTAAAAAAAAAATAGAAAAAGGGCTAAATTTAGGGTCCATATTTCCAAAATTTAGGTCATTTTACGGGTTTTTACCGGTTTTTACCGGTCAATAAAAATGTTAATTCTTCCCTGTGAATTAAAAATAGTTTATAAGATTTGAATGATTTTGAACGATTTGAAAGAATTCAAGATATTTCTAAAAAATTTGCAAGATTTAAAAGATTTCTGATTTATAACAGGGAATTTTGGAAAAGAAGTTGTAAAAGCAGATCATTATTGGTCATAAGAATCAATCTAATAAGATCACTAAATTTTTTAAGTGAAATAAAAATATAAAAGTAATTCATTTTAAGTACTATAATTAATAGGTTGTACGAAACCCTTTTTCTTTGCACTTACATGCAGAAGCCTCATTTAGCCACAGTTTACAGACATCGAAAATTGTAGATTCCCCATTGTACGCGAATACTATGAACAAATTCCCAAAATAGGTGAGCAAAATGAACTTTCATCGGTGAGCGAAATTCTCTCCATTGTTACCAATCCATTTTACCAGATTTTACTCAACAATTTTACTACTAGTGCCGTCTAGCGCCATTAATGGTTACTATATTAACGTTGTCTTGGGTCGGTGAGGTTATATTTGATGTCATTAAACGACAGGCAATTTCCGGGTTTTCATTGTAGTTTTTAAAGAAAAATATTACTCGATATACGAGATCTCACGGGTGAGTGCTCCCTGCAAGGGTGAAGTGATAACACTCACCCTTCGACTCGCCTTCGAGTACGTACTGAGTCTGCACACTTGCAGTGAGCAAACCGCGCGCTCATTTGTCCTCTTATAAAAATATACTAGTTTGTAGGCACATGTCGCCTATTTTGACTAATGTTTTCGACTTGATGACTGGACTAAAATGTGAAAGTGAAATTAGAGACATTTAAATTTAGAATCAGCAATCTAATGTGTTTTGTTGTTGTTTTTTCTGCTTAAAAGTAAGAGAGTATCAAAAATGAATTGGGCGTCTTACCTTGACGACGTGTCGCTCCGGTTGCTAAAAAAGTCAAAGGAAAGGCCACACTTTAATAGCTGATCGTACAAATGGTACATCGTTAGTTTGGCAGCTTTAACGAGGTCGTTACCTTTTCCAGGGTTAACGAGAGACTCGAGCTACCCTTACCCTTTGCTGGCTGTGGACAATCAGTGTTCCCTTGTTGCCATTGGTCTGCCCACTTCGGTACGGAGAGTCCATTGTGTTCCCATTGGTCAGGAAGTCTGCGAAAAAATTTGCTTTTAGTTATGGAGAACGGTGAAATATAATTACTTAAATTTGCCCTGCCTTTCATATAAACATTCTTGATTCCACAATATATTCAAAATTATTCCAATTTAATTGCAACTCTCTAAAATTGAAAGAATCTCAAATTTAAAAGAAAGGATCTTCTAATTTCGGTTGCATAAAGTAATAACTCAAGAAATTTTATTTTAGAGGTACACAACCTATTCAATAATTCTACTTAAATTATTGCAATCTATTTGAATCACCTTAAAACTAATTGTAATCAGAAACTTTTATTTGGAATTTCAAATTGTTCACAGTTATCAAGGTTATAAATTGAAAAACTGTATGATTAAAAACGTTTTAAGTTCTTAATTTTTATTTTTTAAATGCTTCAATTTTTAACTTTTTCATTAGAATCAAAAACACATAAAAATTAAATATGTTTTAAGTTGGCATTTTTTACACACTTACTTAACTTATTGTTCAATTATTCTAAGCTTTAAACTTGCAAATCGGTATTAAAACGGGAAGACATCAATTTTTAAAATGGTAAAAGGCTCTAAAAATTAGTATTTACAACTATAGTTATCCTCCGAACACTGTGCAGCAATGCAAAAATTCCTATAAATCGTAAATTAATATTAAAGTTGAAAAAGGGAGCAAAATCTTCTTTTAATTTGGTTAAATAACATTTTTCTTATTACTAACGATTTTTTTATGGAAAGATTTCTAATAATAATACTTTCACCTATAATTATCTTCAAAAATACAAGTAGCAAAACAGAAATTCTCGTACAACGTAAATTGTCAATAGGTTTAAATAAATTACATAAAATAAAGTTTTTTGAATATTTAAGGTTGCTTTCTATCCATATTATAGTATAATATAATTGAAGAATATTTCTAAATCATTGTGCTTTGAATCTGCAATCAGTAAATGTGATTGCTATAATTTATTTGTACTACCTGAATATAATTGGGCATTATTTTTTAAGTTTTCTGGCTAAAAAATCAAATTACACTACCTGTTTTGGTTACTTATAACTCTTTCAATAATGTTAATAATAATTATTATTTTTTTAACTTTTCATCCCTGATCACTGAACAGAGCGTGACAAAATTTATTATAACTTTAGTAGACCACATTTGTGTTGTTATTGAAAGAGTTAAAGATAGCGAAGACAGGTGTATTTACATAAAATTCTCTATTATACGTTATTTTCCACTTTATTGTTGATGCGCGAATGAAAAATATATTTTTCTAATCGGGCACTTTTGTAGGATATCTTAATATAGAACTACAGCATTTGAACCCTATCCGAATTAAAAACATTATTTTGTTCGTCACCGAAATAGTTGAATTTTATAAACTATACAAATTCGGTTTAAATTCGCTCAAATTTCAGATTGTTTAATTTTGAATGCTAAAATTTGAAACTTTGAAGCTGTTTGATTTCCAATGAATTAACGAAATAGATGAATTTGGACAAATAAACCTGCTAGTTACAATTTTCAAAACGTTAAGAAAGGATCTCGCACAATTTATATTAAAATCCGACCACGGTCAAATTGGCTGAAATTGCAATATAATATAGTTTAAAGCATCCTGATCAAAAGATCCTAATGGTTATTAGTTCAAAAAATCAAAAGCTTTCGAGATAGGTGGGGCTGAACGAGAAAAATATGACCACAAGCGAATCTAATGCCCCGCTTGAAACTTGAAGATGACGTGCAGATTTTTCAATAAACTGTGATCAGCACAATCATTGACAATACTAGAAACACTGGTAAGACCAGTCCAGCTAATGCGGGCAACAAAATGACGCTGTCGTGGCAATGTAAATACTGTTCGAAATATTAAAGGTGGAAGGCAATTCAGTCAATGAATACAGGACTGTAGAGCAGTCCAATTATCAAAGAAAAAGCCAGCTACTAAAAGCAGTGTAATGGGACTGCCCTGGCAATGTGCAGAGTTTTCAAAATAATCAAGGCAATAGACATTCTGGACTTCCAAAGATATTTTGTAGTCCAAATAATTAAGACAAGATTATATGTCAGTCCAAACAACAGTATTTACATTGCCAGTACGGCGCCATGATTTCGCCCATTATTACCAGGACAGTGCCATTTTGTTGCCCTTATTAACTGGACTGGTCTTACCAGTGTTTCTAGTATTGTCAGTGATTGCCTTGATCACAGTTTATTAAAAAATCTGCACCTCATCCTCAAGTATCAAGCTAGGCATTAGATTCTCTTGTGGTCATATTTTTCTCGTTCAGCCCCACCTATCTCGAAAACTTTTGATTTTTTGAACTAATACCCATTAGGATCTTTTGATGAGGATGCTTTAAACTATATTATATTGCAATTTCAGCCAATTTGACCGTGGTCGGATTTTAATGTAAATTATGCGGGGTCCTTTGACATTATGAAATTTCGTTCACTTCCAAGAAAAAATGGTTTAATTCTGAAACTGTACCATTGTACGCATTTTGTTCTAGAAATTCTTTAAGTAATAAAGTTTTAAAACCATTTTTAGAAATTTTAAATTATACCGTTCCAATGATTTTCAGGTTTAAATGTACCAAACTAGTAATTATTTAATCATTTTCAGTCAAATATAAATTATTCAAATTTTTGTATATCTTTAATCCTACATTGGAAAAACTTAAAATTTTATTTAATTGAATTTCGTTTACTTTCAAGTTAGAATTGTTTAAATTTGCAAACGTACTAATTTTGAAATATTTTTATTTTTCGATCTTTTGAATTGAGAATTGTTCAATCTTTAATGGTGTTAACCGATTTTTAAACTGAGTAGTTATTTGAATTTACAATATTTGACATCTGTCTTTCACTATTTGTAATCACATGCAGACGTGCAAACAGTTTTATTCTAAAATTCAAAGTTATTCTTCTTTCCCTTTAGTTTCTAGATTCAAACTTGAAATTTTTTAATCTTCGATATTCTCTATTGAAAATTCTTCAATCTTTTACATTTTTCATTTAAATAGTTCTATCTATTGATACTACAGAAAAAAGCACTTCTAATGTAAAATCAGCAACTGTAATTAAAATCGAACATGAACATTTTCCTACTGTGAATTTTACCACCTTTTTCTAACATTTCCTTGAATAATTTCTCCTTCCACATACAAAAAAATCAAGTATATAAAAAGTTCTAATTCAAAAATCAAACACAAAACCTAGGAAAATAAAAAAATCTTTCCACATGCACCAGGTATCTTCAAACGAGCACGAGCAATCTAATAATAGCCCAAAACCCACGCACTGACATAATTATTTTCTAAACACATTTCGCAAATCCAATAAGTATAAAAATATTTTCCTCCATTCACTGAATACCTCAAGTCTAAATCAGAAAACTAAATTCTAAAAAGAAATCGTTTTTGAATATATCTGTAAGTAAATTATAATAAGGAAATTTATAAATTAAATTTTTAGAATTGACTTTAAAATTATTATAGAAGATTATTTATAATAGAACTGTAAAATATTAGGATAATGTTACCCATTGGCATGAGTTTCTTTTCTGTAAGGAGAATTTGGCAACGATCGTATTCGACGATTTGTAGGTATGCACCTTCTCTCAACTAAACCTAAACGTAACTTGAGAATTCGAGTTCACCATTTTCACATCTACAAGTTAACTAAATTATATGTGTGTAGCCTAATCCTATATGTATATAAAACAGACTTGATGTTTATCAACAACTTGTACCATCGAGGCAAATGAAATTTGAAAATTTAATATAGATATTGGGCACGTGAATTTGTAATATGAACAGAAATCTTAATAAGATATTTCAGAAAGTATTTTACAAACTGAAAATATTTTTATTTTTTCAAACCGAGGAAAATATTCTAAAGTTAAAAACTACTATTCTAGATTGTTCATTTATTTCCAGTTGGATTTAAAAATAAATCAATCTACTCTAAACTAGTGAGCCAAATTAGCATACGCGACAAAGGAATTATTAATTTTAAAAATAATTGACAAAATTAAACATATATTAAAGCATCGATAAATTATGCTTGCAATTCTTGTTTTACAAGTCCAATAAATAACAATCACGATACTATCATCATCAATCAATCAATCAAAAGAAGATCTGTTGATTCAAAAGCCTAAAAATTTAAGTTATTTCTCGTCATAAGACTTTAAATAATCTGATTATATTATCTAAAATCTAATGAGACAATTTCTTCAAGAAATTTAAAATCGTTTAAGATTTTAAATTTAACCATTTTAACTTTGGATGTAATATCAACATATTAACAATTCTCATCTAGAGTATATGCTTTATTTTTTAATTTAAAAAAATTAGAAATTGAAACCGAAGTTATAATAAGTACTTCCAATAAGCAAGCTTTTCAAATTTGGTCATCTCTAAATTCGAAAACTTTTTATTCTCTGTTACAAATGTAAACGTTTAAATTTTATAATTAAAAACAATAAAAAAAAATTTAACTAGATTTAAATTATTCAATTTTCAAAACTCAAATTACAAAAAACTACACCTGTTGCTTGAAAATACAAAATTGTCTAAATATTACAGTTTGAACAACATTTCCAACTTAAAGACTCAATTTCAAACCTGATAAATTTATATGCCTTAACATACAATTTTTTCCAAATTGAACTCTTCTACTTAAAAATATTGAAAACTGAAATTGTAAGTAGTTAAAAGTCAAATACATTTAAATTAAATTGAATACAGGTAAAATTTTATTTTGAAATTTTGAAAACGTTCCCGATTTCAAATTTAAAAATTTGCAAATTCTTATCATGTACAGAATTGATCGATACATATCGACAATTGGTTATTTCCGTAAGAAGTATCGAATTAAAAATAATTAAAGTTGTTATTTTAAAAGTTAGATCACTCAATTTAAATACCAGTGACTACACTAGACCCCAACAGTCACCAAAAAATCGACTCTAAAACTTTAATACATGTGATTGACATCGCATGCAGAGATCCGAACGAAATTGAATGGGATTTGATGCATTTTTTAAAATTTAACTGGAGCTAAAAATAGCGTAGAAAAAGTTATCGACATTTGTATAAAGATGTACTAAAGTTATAATGTTATAACTGTCAACAAACTTTTGTCATTATATTTTCTCAGCACCTTTCCTTATTTATTTTAAAACCCTTCTACTCTACTTAAATTTGAGTTCAATTTATTACAATTTATATAAATAATTAGTAAAAATAAAAAATCTTAATTTCGTTAGGATCCCTGAATACGTGGTAGTAGTCAGTGGAGGTCGCAGAGGATAGATGATACTATTCTGGGAGAACAGCAGTCGAGCATGAAAAAACCTATAGTGGAAAAAGGGAGAGCTAAAAACGATCTCTAATTTTTTTACGTTTTGAGTTAGAAAAAGTTATATTTTTAATTCTTTTAATTCAAATTCGTAAATTTACAACACCCAAATTCCACTAGTCATAGTTTCAAGAATTTTTTTGAAGTCTGAAAATTTGTAATAATTGAACATTAAACAGTATAAACATTTGAAATAAAAAATAATTTTTACTGTGTTTTAATTTTTTAGGTTCAGCATATTTCAAAGGTGAGCGAATCATTAAAATCTGCTAACTTTCAAATGATTCATAATGAACAATCTTAATATTTTAGAAAAAAAGAATCATAATTTTAGGAATTTCAAGTCCTTCCGTCTATAAAAATAGAAATAGTCTATCTATGAAATAACTGCGAAACCTTTCAAGTCTTTTGAAATCTCTGAAACCTTTTAAAATATTTTGACATCATGAAATGTGATGTACACTCAAAAGTCGATTGGCTTTTTATTTTTAGAAAATTTAGGTTAAAAATAGCCAATAATGAGGAGAGTTCAGGACACAAAACCGATTGGATCATTACTATCAACAGCATGTTGTAGAATATTAGTACTACAGAAAAAAGGCATAAGAAACTAAATAATAAAGACCAAAACAGGTTCAAGTCTAAATTTAAGCCAAACAATGGTCCTAAATTCGACTTTAAAGAAATAAAAGGGGTAAATATCAGTTTAAGCCCAAAAAATAGGCCTAATTTAAGTTGTATATTAATAAACCTTTGATAAAACTAAGATCTTTTTTCTATGTGATAATAAAAAGTAACGCTCGTGAGTATTTATTAGCGAATAATAAGCGATTAATTTTGTATACCAAAGAGCTAGAAAAAGCATTGAATAATCGTTTAAAATAAATACTTATGAGCGCTACTTGATTAAATCGCATGGAAAAAAGTCTTAATTTTGTTAAAACAAGATTTCTTTGACTGAAAACATGATTCTCTTTTTTAAAATTAAACTTTTTCTTTCTGTTCAGTATCAGAGCCCAGGACAAAAAAAAATCAAGTGTAAATCCCTCTGGAAGTTCACGTAGGACTTAATTCACTTCACGTGAATTAGGGAAGCTACCTGAATTTTGCACGTGGATTTCTATGCGAATTTTTAAGTGGATTTCTACGTGAATGTCGACGTAGATTTCTACGTGGAAATCTGCGTAGAATTTCAAATAAAACCACCTCTAGAATTATTATGGAACAAGACATATGAAAATAGTATACTGGGTACTCAAAATTCGAAAATTCTATTCATTTTTGTGTATGTCTTACGATTTATGAGATATTTCCAATTGAAAATTATGTTTAACATTCTACGTAAAACTCCGCGTCAAGTCCCACGTGCAATTTCCACGTCGATTGGTTCAATTTATCAGGCGAATTTCGCGTGAATTCCACATGGATCTGTTGACGTAGGAGAGACTTGAAAAAGAATATGCTTATATATATATATATATATATATATCTTTGAAACTACTTTTTTTTAGAGTCCAGGTTGTGTTAGGATTATTGCAATAACATTCCACAATATACTACTGATATTAAAGGTCCAATATTGGACTGGGGCCCAGAACCCCCCTGTTTGAGATTACAACTACAATTTATATAAATAATTGAAATAAATCTGAAAAAAAATCTTAATTTCATTAGAATTCCTGACTACGTGGTAGTGGATGTCGCTGCTAGGATAGATGAGAAAAAATCTGGGCGAAAAACTTGCAGTCGAGCATGAAAAAACTTCTAAGTGGAAAAAGGGATGGCTAAAATCGATCTCTACAGGTGAATACACACATGAACGATCTCAAGGGTAAACACCTTTCATAGAAATAATCGGTAATTACCCCCTGCGGACTCACTGGTAGTGTCGTACAAGATAAGAGTGCTGTTACCATTGTTGTAGTTTAAACTATTGCTGCTCAGGAGATTATTCGTCGGGCTGTACGTCCTCGTCGGTGAAGCTGGCTTAATCGTTTCCTTCACTTTGTAAGGCTTGGACCCAATCTGAGGCACTTCTGCACCCTCGATGAACAAAAACTGCAACATGTTTAAATTATAGCTAAAATTAAAAAAATTAATTCAGAACCAGCAAAAATTAAATTCCTCTTTATCGTCCGAAACTTAAAAAGATTTTTTTGTGATTTTTTTAATGGGAATTTAAGAAAAAATTAATTTAAAAAGACGAGAGGAAAAAAGAAAGAATGAGATTAGGAGGTTTCCTTCTTTTTTTTCTTTCTTATTTCAGGGTGGACGAAAAACATCATTTTCAAAATTCCCTGAAATTTCCCTGAGAAATTTTTCATTTTCCCTGGCCATTAATATTCACAGACCAGAATTTTAATCTTTTAACGTTTTCAACATATCATCTTTTATAAACGGAACAAAACAATTTCAAATTAAAACATGATTTTTTTTTTTCTTTTAAAACAAAGAAGATAATATTTAATAATAGATTTGATGCTTTCACGATGATTCATTATGATAAAGTAGATATTTCGGGTTTGTTTTTGAACAAAATAATTAAATTGTCAACAACATATTTGAATTTTCACTAAACAGTTGAGTTTGCAAACCAAACAGATTGAACTTCATCCCAAAACAGTTACAATTTCAACAAAAAGATGAATGCTCAACGACAAATATAATATTTTATATTTTAATTTAAAAACGAGTTTTTAAAGAAATACTTTAAATCTTCAACTAAAGAGTTAAATTTTTAACAAAATAACTAAATTTCAGAGAAAGTAGTTCAATATTTAATCAAATATTTGAGTTTTCAACTTTCAAAGAGTAATTTTTAACCAAACAGATGAATTTTTGACCAAGAATATTAATTTTCTACTAAAAATGACTTATTTCTACAAAATACATGAATTTTTAAATAAATAGTTTAATTTTCAATGCAAGAAGGTACTTTTCTTGACCAAAAATGGAAAATTTATATTTTAAGTAAAAAGTTAACTTGCAAAAAAAACGATTCTTCAAAAAAAACTGTCAAATTTGTATCCAATGAGATATATTTTTAACTAAAATGATGAATCTGCAAACAAACATGATTTTTTAACAAAGCAGTTAGACTTTGAACCAACAAAGACCAATTTTTAACCAAAAGGACAAATTTTCTACAAAGCAGTCAACCAAGCAATTACATTTTTAACAAAAAATGAGATTTCAACCAAGAAGATTAGTTTTCTACCAAAGAAGATGAATTTCCAACAAAAAAAGATCGATTTTCAACCAAAAATAGAAGTCGCATTTTTAGTAAACAAAATATCGTCCAAAAGCAATTAGATTTTAACAAAAATAAAATAATATTTTAACCAAAAATAATCTATTTTCAACTAGTCTTAATAGACTTCTTTTTTTTCGGTATTTGCAAAACATTGAATGCAGAAATTTGGGAGTGCGTTGTCCAAATTTAATCGTTAGATTCTTCGTTTTCTTCTACAGAGAAATACTTTTTTAATTTCTAAGAATAATTTTTTAGCTAAAATGATAGTTTTAAATTTGAAACAGAGTTATTGAAACAGAGTTTCAGTTTTCATTCTATCTAAAATGATAGTTTCTCTATTTCTCAGAAAATGGCGATTTGAATTATTCGGTACTGTAATTTATTGTAGTTTTTCATGTATAATAAATAATGAACAAACCTCAACAGTCAGGGACCCAGTCACCTCATCTTCTTCATATGGTTTTGCTTGCAGGGGAATAATCTGTCTCTGGCTAGGATTTGCCAAAAGTTCCTCTATTCCAACAATTCCCAAACCTAAAAATCTGTTTGATTTATTCACGTGGTCGAATAGTTCTAGAAGAACCTCAGACGTGTGTTTGCTGACGTCACTGAAATTTGAAGAAGTCAGTTATGAGAGGAACACAACGTCTTTTTCTTTTTAAATATGTCGGTAATTCTAATTCTAGTGTTTTTCTGTAAATAGTAAGTATGTTTAACCAACTTTTTTCTTTTTTTATAGGATTTCGTAGTTTCGGTTGAGAGTCTGTCCATCCATCGTATTTTTTTACTGGAAGGAGAAGTATAGGGAAAATGAAACGTAGTGCGAGAATTGAGGGGAAGGAGTAAGAAAGAAGGGGACAAAGGGAAAATGAGGGTTAGAGAGTGTAGAGAAATTAAGGGAAGAGGGGCATGAGCGGGGATTACAGGAAATGGGGTAGAAGAAGTAATGGGAAATGAGGGGAGGGAAAGTGAAGGTAAAGAAGGGTATGGGGAGTGAGGGCGAAATAGGAGAATTGAGAGAAGGGAAGTTTTGGGAAATGAAGGTACGGAAAGTAGAGGAAATGATGGTAAAAAGGAAAGGGAGTGAGGGAGGTAAGTGGGAAATTATTGTGGGACAGGGCGAGGGAAACGGGAAGATTTGAACTAGTGAATTAACGTCTTAATAGGCTGCGAAATTCTTTTTTGAAGGAGCGCGGCTGCCTACTTTTACCAGTTTCTTTTTAAATATAAATAACTAACTTTTTGTCAATAATAGTATAAATATTGTAATAGAAATATATAAAAATTTCATTTACAAGAGAAAAGCCTCTTCCCAAGAGGGATGAGTCGTATCCTTTTTGATAGAGGTCTGATTTTTTTGAGGAGGTTCATCCAATTCGACTACACAATAAGGTTCCTTGCAACCTTGCTGACCTCCCAAGTCTGTGGCTTTGACGACTTTAACCAGGAGTCGTCTTTCTCCGGGCAAATATTGTTGTATCGTTGAAGATGAGGAATGAAGATGAGAATTTCGTTGATGCATAAATGAATTTGACATATGCTAAAAGAGTGAAAGTTTACTTAAAAATCAATTGTAATATACATATTATTATCATTTATGGGATAACTCACAAAATACGTGATACGTTCGGGGGGGGGGGGGGCTACCGAAGAAACATTATCCATGTTAATACCAAAGAAAAAAGTTTCACGGGGGGGGGG
>JAAAKG020168111.1:0-27960 GCA_010014905.2 Druon quercuslanigerum | reverse complement strand
AAATTTAATAAACAATAAATTTTATTTTTAATACCCATAAAATATTAGGCTAAAAAAATAAAAAAATTTGTTTAAAAAATAAAATTAATTTTCAACTATTTTTTTATATTTTGGCTTTTAAATCCAGTCTACACAATATGTGTTAAAACAGGTAAAATTTTAGACTCTGTATTATATTCCATGTTTCACTTCTCTTAATTACGAGTTTTTAATTTTAATATCAAGAGAACAATTTCACGTTCCAATAAGCTTTTTAAAAAAATTTAATTTTCCCTGGGCTTTTATGTCGTGAAAGCCACGATAATCTCCTTTATTTCTCTCTGGCTATTTATTTTTGTCCTTGTCAAGCAGATGAAAATTATCACATCGCTTTAAAAGCGGAAGACATCAAAGGGTAAAAGTTATCTTAATGCAGCGATACGTTCTGTTAATTAAAAGGACTAGTTACATTTACTCTGCTAATGATCTGACAAAGTTTTAATACCATAATTACCCATTGCTCCTTTAACGCACCATTTTATTTAAATATTTTATTTTTTCATTTATTTTTTAGTTAACAAAAAAAATTATTTTTATATGAACAGTTGTATTAGCAAACAGAAGGTTGAGCTTTTGGAAAAGTATTCAAATTTATAGCTCTTATTTTATAAATTTATGAAAGAAGTTTCTGTGCTGTGCTAAAATACCGGCAGTTGTTAAAACATCAACGTCGGTAAAGTAGATGCCTTTCGAGATATTATTGCACCAACGGTGGGTAAAACAGATAGATAGGTAATTTTAAATTTATATTTCCTGCTGAGTCGCTAAACAATGAGGTTATTAATGCAGATTGCTGTTATGTTAAAATTATAAGGAGCTGTTTTATCCCTTTCACAACTTTTATTGTTAACTTAGCAGGAATTTCCATTACCAAATTTACTGTTTTACCGACTTGGCATGGAATACGACCTTAAAATTACCGACCTCTCTGATTTACTGACTGATGGTGCCATGTCATATCAGTAGGTATCTACTTTATCAACCTCACTGTTTTACCGACTGCGGTAACTTAGCACGGAACAGGACCCTTCTAGCATTACTACTATTTTTTTTACTAAAAAAGATAATTTTTATACTATAAAAAATGAACTTACAATTCAAAAGGACGGAAATTCAACAAAAAATTATTACTTTGATTAAAAAAGATAATCAAAAATTGAGATTTAAAAAAAAAAGATTACATTTGTACAAAAAGAGATAAATTTTCAAACCATTTTTCACAAAGGTAAGTTTTGAACCAAAAATGAAATACTTAAACTTTCCGTTTAAAAAAAAGTTTTTATTAAGAAATTCAGTTAAATTCTTTAAATAATTAATTGATATTATTTATATATTCATATTGTATTTTTTTACTATTAAAAATCGTAGAAAAATTAATTTTTAACAAAAAAATATTAATTTTCTACCAGAAAAAATAAATACATGAATTTCCCATCAAATATTAGTTTTCATCTAAAATGATACATTTTCCGCTCAATTTTTCAGTTTTTAACAAAAAATATAAATTTTCAGTTTAAAAAATTACTTTTCAAGCAAAAATGGTACAGTGACATTGACAGTTGAAAAAAATTATTTTTCAACCAAACATATACATTTTATAAAAAAAGTTAAATTTTCAACTAAAAAAATGAATTGTCTACTAAACAAAATTACGAATTGTAAAAATTAATTTAAATCCTAAACTATTATTTTCAACCAAAAAAAGTTTAATTCTCTACCAAATTTGTTTTTTTTACAAAATAAATAAATTTTCTACTAAATAATAGAGTTTCGAACTAATTATGATAAATTATCCACCAAATAATTTAATTTTGTAACAAAAAAATATAAATTTTCAGTTTGAAAACTTAATTTTCAGTCAAGAATGGAATAGTTACATTGACAGTTAAAAAAAATTAATTAGCAATCAAACAAAAATTCTTGTTAAAAAAGTTACATCGTAAAAAAATTTTTTTTCAACCGAAGATTATTTTTTACCCGAAGAGATTAATTTTCTAATAGAAAAAAAATAATTTTTTAAAGTACATAAATCTTCTGTTAAATAGTAGAATTTGCAACTAAAAGAAAATACATTTTCCGGCCAGTAGTTGCATTTTTAATTAAAAAACATAGATTTTCAGGTAAAAAATAATTCCCAAACAAAAATAGAATAGATACATTATCAGTCAAAAAATTAGTTGTGAAACAAAAAATAAGAATATTCAACATAATAATAAAATTTTTAACTAAAAAGATGAATTTCGAACAGAAATTATGTATCGAAAAAAAAAATTTTTATCTTAAAATATTATTTTTTAAACAAGGATAATTTGCATCGGGTAATCAGAAGAAATTTTTAGCAAAATACACAAATTATCTACTTTTATACTACTTTTCTAGAAAAAAAAGACAATTTTGCAGTTTAATTTAGTTTAAAAAAAAAGAGTAGTTACAGTGACAGTCAAAAATAAACAAATTTTCAAATAAAAATACAATTTTTCAGCAAAATAGTTAAACTTTTATCTGAAGCGAGCAATTGGCAACTAAAATGATAAATCTTTAAAAAAAATAGTTCGTGACAAAAGATTTTACAATCAACCAAATAGTTGAATTTTTATTTAAAAAATTATTTTAGTCACTAAGAAAAGTAATTTACTAGCAAAGAAAAGCAATTTTCTTATTTTTAATTTTCTACAAAATAGAGACATATTCCACAAAATAGTTGAATTTTATAACTGAAAAAAATAAATGTTTACTTTAAAAAATTTATTTGTAAATAAAAATGAAACGAATATTTAATGAAATTCATTGAAAACTAGTTTGATTTCCTTATTGAGCTCTAAAAATTTATTTTGCATTTGAGCCGAAAAATGAGAAAATAGGAAAAGGGAAAATTTTCGCTAAAAGAGGGGAAAGAAGATGAAATTCTTTCAAAATTGACAAAAAGAGAGTAAAATTATAATTAGAACTGTGAAAATCAAATACCGTTTTTAAAGGATTTTTTTTGTAAAATTTGAGATTATTTTTCTATGTGTAAGGTCCCGTGGTGGGAGGCTGTGTTGAGCGGTTAAGGATGGATGAGGAGGAGAGTGCTAGGGAGTCTTGGAAGTGGAAAAAATGTAGCAGAGGAAGTGGGAAAGTGGTGGGGACAGGAGGAGTGAGGATGGTATGGAGTGGATAGGAAAGAAGAGATAGAGAAGAATAGTAAAAAGTTGAGAAGGAAGGGAAGGAGGCAAAGGGCGAAGAGTAGGAAGATTTTGAAAAATGAAGGGTAGGGATGAAAGGGATAAGCTGTCTGATGGGGTGGAGGGGTTAAAATAGGATTGAAGACAAAATTTGTGAGGTGCGGCTGACAGGGTAAAAGGGAGGAGGGATATAAAAGACTTAATTAAAATCTCAATAGACTGCGGAAACATTTCTTGTATGCTATCGCTCACTTTGACTATTTTTTCTTTTTAAAAAATGAGAAAAAATAGATGGATGAAAGAAGAGCAACAAAAAAATTTTTTTAGTCCAAGCCATTGATTCTCCATGTTCCAGAAAATTCTAGAATAAATAGAATGTCGCGTCTCGAGTCCTGGCTCATCTTTTTCGTCTTTGGACTGCGAGTTTCCCCTTTGTGTACTTTTCAGAATAAATGGGATGTCGTGAGCGTGATTTCATCGGATTCTCCAATTTAAACGAGACTGAGTCAGCTTTCTAGCAAAGGCTCTTTTTAACTCCTATAAAATGCATTTTTGCCTCAACATCAGTTTTACATCATTTACGTCAGAGAAGAACTCTCAATATAAAATTTTTGACAGTAAGGGTACTTATTTACGTGATAAGGGTCAGGATGGGAAAGGGTTCTGATGTGTAAGGTGTGGGTAGGAAGGGGAGTGATAGGGAGGGTGGCCAGAAGAGAGGATGGATAAAGGTGGGAAAAAGTGGAGGGGAAAGTACAAATGCTGGGGAGGAAAGTTAAGAGTTAAAAGTTAAAAGTTCCATATATATGGAATATATGGTGGGGTGGATAGTTGAGGGGAAGGGATAAGTGTTTGAGGATAATAGTGGAGAGAAAGGGATAAGTGGAGGTTATAGGAAGGATTTAGGGAGGGAATATGGAGGGCATAGGGAGGGAATAGGGTGGGGATAGGGAGGTGATAGGGAGGTGATAGGGAGGGGATAGGGAAGAGTACAGAAATGGGAAGAGAAGGGAGAAAGGAGATGGTAGAGGAGGGGATTATTGAGGGATAGGAGGGAGCAGTGAAAAAAAATGTTTTAAAAATTTTTTTAAATTAAAAAATTTTTAATTAGTTTAACTTTCAACCAAGTTGCTTAATTTTCAACATGAGAGAAACAATTCTATTTTAATTCTATAAACAATTTTATGGTTCAAAATGTAGATATTCAGCTTTTTGCATAAAATATTTCCTTTATAGGTTGAAAATGAAACTTTTTGTTAGTAAATTAATTATGTTAAAGATTTATTTGTTTTCATTTTAAACTACTTTTTTTAATTGTTTAATTTTTTTATAAAAACTGATATCTCTTTGTTAAAAATTAAATTATTTGGTTAAATAGTCACGTATTTTGTTTAAAATCTGTCTTTTGTTAGAAAATTTATTATTTTTATTTGAAAATTCAAGTACTAAATTTTTTATTGAGAATTCATCTTCGTTAGTTAAGAATTAAACTACTTGTCAAAAATGTATTTTATTAGTTGAAGATTAAAATATTTGGTTGAAATGTTGTTAAATTATTTTCATGTTTAAAAATGTTACTATTCCATTTTTCACTGGAAATTGAACGTTTCTATTTTTTAATTTATTTATATTTTTCAACATTTAGCTTTTATAGTGAAAAAATTAATCTTCTTGATAAAAAATACCTTACTTTGGTTAAATATATTAATTTTTTAAATTCGTATTTTTGGATAGAAAATAATGTGAAAAATCGAAATACTTTTAAAAAAATTGCCTTTGTTATTTCTAAAAATTCCTTATTATAGTTTGTTAAAAAAATTTAATATTTTGTTAAATATTTAATTTTTGTATGAATTTATTTTTAAATTAAAATGCAACGGTAAAGTTAACTGTTGCATTTTTTTAAACTTATTTTATTCAGTTGAAATTTCTACTATTTGGTTGAAAGTTGAACTACTTTGTTAAATTTTTTTTTTTTTTTTTGAAATTCATTTTTTTATAACTTACAAAGAATTATCCTAACTTTAGTTAAAAAAATTTTGTTTCAAGTTGAAAAATTTTATATTAAAATTAAAATTTTGTTCTGTTGAAAAATATTTTTTTTTATCACCTAAAAATTAATTAATGTATATTTTTTTGAAATTAATCTTTTTCAGTCGAAAATTTAGCTATTCTTGTAGAACAAAAATGCAGCTATTTGATTAAATATTCTCATTTTCTTTTCATTTTTAATTATTTTGTTAAAACATGAATTATTTTCCCAAATCAGATTATTCGGAAGAAAATTAAACTGTTTTAATAAAAATTAAATTTTAAAAATTGAACATTTTTAGTTAAAACCTAAAATATTATTAAGCATTCAGCTTTTTTAATTGAAAATTAAATTTTTGAGCGGGGCCATTTTGTAAAAATTTATTTTCCTAGTTATGGATTGAAATATTTTTTAGCATATTTCTTATTTTTGTTTCGAAATTTTGTTTACCAGCTATTTAACAATTCTATTTGTTATTTAAAGTGTACAGTATTTTGTTAATAATTCGTATTTTTATGTAGGAATAATAATTTATAACTAAAGTATAAACAATTTTGTTAAATATACATGCACTTTTTGCAAATTCGTCTTTTTTATAGAAAATAAAGTCCAAATACACGAAACAAAATTTATCTTTGTTAAAAAAAATGTTTATATTTTGTTTAAAAGTTTATTTTTGCATAAATTTCTTATTAATTTATGTTAAAATTTAATAGCAAGTTAATGGATAATGCTTGAAATATTTTGTTAAAATTTTATTGTTTTTTGGGTAAGAATTAATTTTTGTATACTTAAAATGAATTATTTTAATTTTAGTTGAACATATATCGTTTCAAGTTGACAATAACTATAAAATTGCCCATTAAATATTTATTTTTTTCAGTAGAAAATTTAATTTGTGCCTAAAAATTTAAACTTACTTTGTTAAAGACTTGTAATTTTTGGTAACAAATTCAGCTTTTTCGTTAATAGTTGCAAATAGATCTTTAAAAATTTGTTAAAGTTTTTGTCCTGTCGATAAATAGTTTGTTTTTTGCCTCAACGATAATTAAATCATTTTTTGGTAAAAACAGATCTTTTTAAGTTAAAAATGTAACTATTTGGTGAAAAATTTATTTTTGTAGAATAAAAATTCAGCTATTTTATAAAATATTCCTGAAAATTGATCGTTTTTAATTGAAAATTAAAATATAATTAAGAATTCAGATTTTTTTATTAAAAAATGAAATGTTTAATTGAAAGCTGCACTAATTTGTTATAAATTCATTTTCCTGGTTGTGGATTGGCATATTTTTTTGCATATTCCTTTTTTTATATTGTTTACTATCAATTTAACTTTTCCATTTTTTATTTAAAGTGTACTGTACTTTGTTGTATTTTTTTATAGAAAATAAACTCGAAATAATCTAAACAAAATTTTACGGCAAAGTTAAATTGTTAAAAAAATTTTTTGAATGGATGATGCTTGAAATATTTTGTTAAAATTATATTGTTTTTTGGGTAAGAAATAATTTTTGTGTAACATAAAATGAATTATCCTAATTTTAGTTTAAAATATTTCGTTTAAAGTTGACGTTTAAATTTTTTGGTTAAAAATTCAGCTTTTCCGTTAATTTGGAGAAATTTTTATATTTTGTTCTAACTCGAATTTTTGCATAAATTCGTTATTATTTATTTTAAAATTTAACGGTAAAGTTAACTTGTTAAGAATTTATTTTGATGGATGATGCTTAAAATATTTTGTTAAAATTTTATTGTTTTTTGTGTGAGAAATAATTTTTGTATAAGTTAAAATGAATTATCCTAATTTTAGTTGAAAATATTTAGTTTTAAGTTGACAATACAAATTTAAAATTGCCTATTAAAAATTTATTTTTCTTAGTTGAAAATTTATTTTTTGCCTGAAAATTGAAACTTATTTGGTTAAAAACTGGCATTTTTTGGTTCCAAATTCAGCTTTTCCGTTAATGGTTGAAAATAGATTGTTAAAAGTTTGTTAAAATTTTTTTTTGTCAATAATTAATTTGTTTTTTTGCCTCAAAGTTAATTAAATAATTTTTCTTCCAAAATTTAATAAAATATCCTCCTTTTTTTTAATTTTTAAGTATTTTTTTAAAACATGAAATATTTTCTGAATTCAGATTATTCGGAAGAAAATTAAACTCTTTTAATAAAAATTCATTCATGGAAATTGATGGTTTTTAGTTTAAAATTAAAATATAATTAAGAATTCAGCTTTTTTTAAATTTAAAATTAAAGTATTTGATTAAAAGCTGCACTAATTTGTTAAAAATTAATTTTCCTGGATGTGGATTGGAATATTTTTTTGCATATTCCTTTTTTTAAATTTTGTTTACTAACAATTTAACTATTCCATTTTTTATATGAAGTGTACTGTATTTTATTTAAAATTCGTATTATTGGGTAGAAATAATACTTTGCGACTAAAAATTATAAAATTATGTTAAATATATATATGGAGTTTTTGGAAATTCTTTTTTTTTATAGAAAATAAAGCCGAAGTACTCTAAAAAAATTTATCTCTGTTAATTTGGAAAATTCATTATTATAGATTGTTAAAAAATTTGTATATTTTGTTAAAACTTTAATTTTTTTATAAATTCATCATTAATTTTTTTTTAATTCAACGGCAAAGGTAAGTTGTTACAAACTTATTTTGATGGTTGCTGCTTAAAATATTTTTTGAAAATTGATTTTTTTTTGGGTTCTAATTAATTTTTTTATAACTTAAAATTTTAAGTTTCAAGTTGACAATATAACTATTAAATTGCCCATTAAACATTTATTTTTCAGATGAAAATTCATTTTTTGCCTGAAAATTCAAACTTATTTTGTTAAGAACTGGTAATTTTTTGGTTAAAAATTCAGCTTTTCCATTAATGGTTGAAAATAGATCATTAAAAATTCGTTAAATTTATTTTTTGTTAAAAACAAATCTTTTTAGGTTAAAAATTTAACTATATGGTGGAAATTTTATTTTTGTAGACTAAAAATTCAGCTATTTCATACAATATTCTCCTTTTCTTTCAATTTTTAATTATTTTGTTGAAATATAAAATATTTTCTTAATTCAGATTTTATAGAAGAAAATTACATTCTTTTGATGAAAATTCATATTTAAAAATTGATCGTTTTTAGTTGAAAATTAAAATATAATTAAGAATACAGCTTTTTTTTGAAAATTGAAATATTTTATTAAAAGCTAAACTAAAAAATTCCTTTTTTTTAAATTCTGTTTAAGAATAATTAAACTTTTCCATTTTTTATTTGAAGTGTACTGTATTTTGTTTAAAATTTGTATTTAAAAAAAAAAATACTTTTCGACTAAAAATTTAAAAGAAAATTTAATATATATGTAGTTTATGCAAATTCGTCTTTTTTTTAAGAAAAATAAATTTTCTTGGTTAAAAATTCAACTACTTTGTTGAAATTTGAACTACTTTATTTAAAATTAATTGTTGTTTTCGTTAAACATTCATCATTATAGTTTGTTAAAAATTTAAAAGCTTTTTAAATGTTCATTTAATTTAAAATATTGAGGATTTACCTATTTTGTTAAATATTCTTTTTTATGTTTTTAAAAATTCAATTTTTTATTAAAACTTTTAATTATTTACCTATTCTGCCAAAACTCTCTGTTTTATTTATCTTTATTTACGGTTTTGGATTTTTTTTATTTAGTCTTTTTTGAGACTTTTTAAAAAATTTTTTTTTACTAACAATTTAACTTTTCCCTTTTTTATTTAAAGTGGACTGTATTTTGTTTAAAATACGCATTTTTAGAAAAAATTATACTTTTCGACTAAAAAATAAACAATTTTGTTAATTATATATTTAGTTTATGCAAATTCTTCCTTTTTTATTAAAAATAAATTTTCTTGATTAAAAATTTAACAACTTTGTTGAATATTCATCATTGCAGTTTGTTAAAAATTCAAAAGTTTTCAATTTACTTTCATTTTAAAATATTGAGGATTTAACAATTTTGTTAAAAATTATTTTTTTATGTTTTTAAAAATTCACTTTTCTATTGAAATTTTTAATTATTTACCTGTTTTCCTAACACTCTTTTTTTTGTTTATCTTTATTTACGGCTTTGGATTTTTTCAATTGAGTCTTTTTAGATTTTTTTTAAAATTTTGTTCACTAACAATTTTGTTTAAAATTCGTATTTTTAGAAAAAAATAATACTTTTAGACTAAAAATTAAACAATTTTGTTAGATATCTATGTACTTTTTGAAAATTCGTCTTTTTTAAAGAAAATGAATTTTTTTGATTAAAAATTCAAATACTTGGTTGTAAGTTTTACTACTTTGTTTAAATTTTATTTATTTTTTTGGTTAAAGATTCACTATCATAGTTTTTAAAAAATTCAAAGTAATGTTTAATTTACTTTTATTTTAAAATATTGAGGGTTTAACAAATTGGTTGAAAATTCTTTTTTTATGTTTGGATTTTTTCGATTTAGTCTTTTTTTAGCCTTTTTTTTTTAATTTTGTTTTCTAACAATTTAACTTTTCCATTTTTTATGTAAAGTGTACTGTATTTTGTTTAAAATTCGTATTTTTAGGAAAAAATAATATTTTTTGACTAAAAATTAAACAATTTTGTTAAATATATAAGTAGGTTTTGCAAAATCGTCTCTTTATAAAGAAAATAAATTTTCTTCATTCAAAATTCAACAAGTTTGTTGGCAGTTTTACTACTTTTGTTTCAAATTTATTTATTATTTCGTTTAGTTTGGATTTTTTTATTTAGTCTTTTTGTAGCCTTTTTTTAAAATTGTGTTTACTAACAATTTAACTTTTTCATTTTTTATTCTAACTGTGCTGTATTTTGTTTAAAATTCGTATTTTTAGAAAAAATAATACTTTTCGACTAAAAATTAAAGAATTTTGTTAAATATATATGCAGTTTTTGAAAATTCGTCTTTTTTATAGAAAACAAACTTCCTTTATTCAAAATTCAAGAACTTTGTTGAAAGTTTTACTACTTTGTTTAAAATTTATTTATTTTTTCATTGTGGATTTATTATTATAGTTTCTTAAATATTCAAAAGTTGTTTAAATTTACTTTTAATTTAAAATATTGAGGATTCAACTATTTTGTTAAAAATTCTTTTTTATGTTTTCAAAAATTCAATTTTTTATTTAAACTTTTAATTGTTTACCTTTTATGCCAAATGTCTCTTTTTTGTTTATCTTTATTTACGGGTTTGGATTTTTTTTTATTGAGTCTTTTTTTACCCTTTTTTTTAAATTTCGTTCACTAACAATTTAACTTTGTCATTTTTTATTTAAAGTGTACTGTATTTTGTTGAAAATTCGTATTTTAAGTAGAAATAATACTTTTCGACTAAAAATTAAATAATTTTGTTAAATGCATAAGCAGAATTTGCTAATTCGTCTTTTTTTAAAGAAAATAAATTTTCTTCATTTAATATTCAATTACTTTGTTGAAAGTTGAACTACCTTGTTAAAAATTTATTTATTTTTTTGTAAAGATTTACCATTATAGTTTGTTAAAAATTCAAAATTTTTGAAATTTACTTTTATTTTAAAATATTGAGGATTTAACCATTTTGTTAAAAGTTATTCTTTTATGATTTTAAAAATTCAATTTTTTATTGAAACTTTTAATTATTGACCTATTTTACCAACACTCTCTTTTTTGTTTTCTGTATTTATGGGTTTGGATTTTTTTCGATTTAGTTTCTTTTTAGACTTTTTTTAAAAATTTCTTTACTAACAATTTACCTTTTCCATTTTTCATTTAAAAGGGACTGTGTTTTGTTTAAAATTCGTATTATTAGTGAAAAATAATACTTTTAGACTAAGAATTAAACAATTTTGTTAGATATCTATGTACTTTTTGAAAATTCGTCTTTTTTAAAGAAAATAAATCTTTTTATTAAAAATTTAACTACTTGGTTAATATTTTTACTACTTTATTTAAAATTTATTTATTTTTTTGTTAAAGATTCATCATTATAGTTCGTTAAAATTCAAAAAAATTTTAAATTTACTTTTATTTTAAAATATTGAGGATTTAACCATTTTTTAAATTATATTTTTACGTTTTCAAAAATCCACTTTGCTATTGAAAATTTTAATAATTTACCTATTTTGCCAAAACCCTATTTTTTGTTTATATTTATTTACGGGTTTGGATTATTTCAATTTAGTCTTTTTTTTTAATTTTGTTTATTAACAATTTAACTTTTCCATTTTTTATGTAAAGTGTACTGTATTTTGTTTAAAATTCGTATTTTTAGGAAAAAATAATATTTTTTGACTAAAAATTAAACAATTTTGTTAAATATATAAGTAGGTTCTGCAAAATCGTCTCTTTATAAAGAAAATAAATGTTCTTGATTAAAAATTCAATTTTGAAGATTAATCATTATATTTTGTTAAAAATTCATAAAAATTTTAATTTACTTTTATTTTAAAATATTGAGGACTTAACATTTTATTAAAAATTCTTTTTTTTATGTTTTTAAACATTCAATTTTCTATTGAAACTTTTAATTATGTACCTATTTTGCCAAAACTCTTTTTTTGTTTATCTTTATTTTCGGGTTTGGATTTTTTTTGATTTAGTCTCTTTTTAGCCTTTTTCAAAAATTCGGTTTACTAACAATTTAACTTTACCATTTTTTATTTAAAGTGTACTGTATTTTGTTTAAAATGTTTATTTTTAGGGAAAAATAATACTTTTTGACTAAAAATTAAACAATTTTGTTAGATAGCTATGTAATTTTTGAAAATTCGTCTTTTTTAAAGAAAATAAACTTTCTTCCTTAAAAATTCAACAACTTTGTTGAAAGTTTTACTACTTTGTTTAAATTTTATTTATTTTTTTGTTAAAGATTCAGCATTATAGTTTGTTAAAAATTCAAAAAAATTTAAATTTACTTTTAATTTACAATATTGAGGATTTAACAATTTTGTTACCAACTCTTTTTTTATTTTTTAAAAATTCAGTTTTTTATTTAAACTTTTAATTATTTACCTATTTTGCCAAAACTCTCTTTTTTGTTTATCTTTATTTACGGGTTTGGATTTTTTCGATTTCGTCTGTTTTTCTAGTTCATTTGTTTTTTAAATCTGTCTTCAGTCTCTGGATGCGACTCAGGGAAAATTTTTTCCACGTCCCCTCTTGACATTTTTCTTACAAAAACCTGCCCTTCGTCAACGTCAAAGCAAGAGATGGTCGCATCGACGCTTTGCCTCTCCGCAAGTTTCCTTTACTTTTCGTTCCTATCAGCATGAAAAGAACCTATTACCATACACAAAAACCACCCTCTTAAATCCCCTTTTCAACATTCTGAATGATCCGTATTTTTCCATTTTGTTCAGTTTTCATTTAAGAATTAAGTTTGAAATGGAGCCTTTCTGATTAAATTATTTTTTTTATTTTAAATTTATCCCCTCCTTTATTATAGCCTCGAACGGAAGTCTTGTATCAGCAGCGAATTAAAAAAAAAAAAATTTATCCCTCATTTCAATACGCTGGGAACCGAACCACAGAACCTCCGATTACCGGTCGAGTTCTTTTCCCTTAGGCTACCAGAGAGATCGAAACAAGAATCTATTTTTAGAATTACACGCATTATTTTTTAAAGTGTTGCGTATTCAAAATTCAAAAGGAATCTATATTATCATCAGGGGATACAAGAAATTCTTAAAGTTGTTTCAGACTAGATGGAGCTGTATATTAAAAATTTTTTTAAATTTAATTTTATTCAGAAGTTTTGTGGTTTGATTCCCAGTGGAGCGGAGGTAAAGATCTTTATCTGAGAAAAATTTATTTCAAAAAAAGTGTCCATCTAGTCTGAAAAGACGTTAGGAATTTATATTATTCGCTGATGATAATATAGATTGCTTCGAAAATTATACTATTTCTTAAAATACTGTTTTGTCAAAAATTCGTGACTTCTTTGGTTAAAAATTATCTTTTTTTTTAATTTAAAAGATGAATATTACATTTGAGGTTGAAAATTTATCTTTTTTAGTGAAAAATGTATGTATTTGTTGAAAATTCGTGTTTTTATATCAATTATTTGTAAAAAATTTATCTTTTTTTTTAAATTTATCTCTTTGGTTAAAATTTAACTATTTTATTAAACTTCCGTAATTATTTATAGCTTTAAATAGTTTTTAATTTCAATTCAAAACTTTTTTATCGGTAACAATATAATCAATTATACTTTTCTTTTAGAATTTTTTTTTCAAAATTTCGACTATCAGTCAAGAAAGAAAAAAATATCCACCAAATTTTTTTTAGAAGACAGGTAATTTCACAATAAATGAAGGTGAATTTTTAGCCAAAAACATTTCTACAAGAAAAAAGTATTTTCAATTTAAAAATATATATTTCCAATCAAGCAGTTAAGTTTATCGAGAAAAAAAAGATTCCCTTAAAAAAAGTTAAGCGTTTAGCTAAATAGTCAAATTTTGAACAGAATAGTGTCAATTTTTCATCCTATAATTTTATTTTTCAAATGGAAATAATTTTAAATAATTTACAATAATTTAAAAAAAAATACTATAGTGTTATTATTAAAATAAAATAATTTAAAAGAGGTCAATGCACTAGTGTTAATACCAGATTAAAAGAATTAAATATAATTCAAAATAATTTTAAAGAATTCATAAGAATTCCAAATAATGTAAAGGAATCGGAAAGAATTCAAAGGAATTCGAAAGAATTCAAAGGAATTTGAAAGAATTCAAAAGAATTCGAAAGAATTTAAAGGAAATCGAAATAATAAAAAAAATTCACAACAATTTAAAACAATTCATCAGCATTAATTTTAACTTTGTTTTAATGATTTTAATTTTTAATTAATACTGATAAATTTTTTAAAGTTAATGTGAAAAAATTAATAGAATTTAAAATTTTTCACAAGAATTCGCATCAATTCCTGAAAATTAACGGAATTCACAAGAATGCAAAAAAAAATTCAAAGAATTTCACAAAAATTTAAAGGATCGTAAAAAAAGTCAAAAAGATACAATTGTTATTTATATAAATTTTAAAAAACATTTTTCTAAATATATCATCAATCAGCGACTAAAAAGTTTAATTTTTTTAGAAAAAAGTTGAATTTTAAACATGAAAATTTGAATTTTTAGAAATAATGGTAATTTTTAATCAACAAAAGATATATTTTCAAACCAAAATTTAATCGAAAAATTTGTTGATGAAAAAATTAAGTTTTAACATATAAAACCTCATTTTCAACCAAAAAGATGAATTTTAAACAAAATAGTTGAATTTTCAACTAATCATATAAGTTTTAAAAAAAGTTAAGTTTTTACCTAAAATTGAATAATAAACTACAAAAGATCAATTTTCTATAAAAGATTGAACAGTTGCATTTTTAGAAAAATAAACTATTTTTAACGAAGAAAAAGAATAAAAAATAGTTATATTTTTAATCCTAAAGGATACATTTTCTATCAACAAAAAACCCTTACATTTTAAATTTTTTTTTCTACAAAATTAGATACATTTTTATTAAATACAAAACTTTAAAACCAAATTTTTTAATTTTTACCTAAAACGATTAATTTTGGAGAAATAATGGAATAGCTGAATTTTTGCGCAGAGAACTTAATTTTCAACAAAAAAAAGTATCCAATAACAAAAATTTTATTAAAAAAAATTTTTTTTACCTAATAGTAAAATTTTAGATCATAAAAATGAACTCTTACCTAATGCAATAAATTTATAAAAAAATAATTCAATTCTTCATCAAGCATTTAAAATTGTAAAAAGATAATTTTCTTACAAAAATCTTTATTATAAAATTCTATTTAAAAAATTTTTATTTTTAAACTTTCAGTGCATTTCTTTCGCAATTGTTTATTATGTTTAAAAAATTAATATTTATTTGCAATTAAAATTCAAAATCCATGCTTTTCAGGAAATAATTAATACATTTTTATAAATAAATTCTCAGATCTTCTGTTTGTTTTTCATTTCAGAATATTTATTTTCTTTCATTTTTGGCTTTCTCCTCTTTTTTTGCCACAAAATTAAAAGAAATTTATTTGATATTATATAATTTATACTATTTAAATTATTAATAAATTAGAGTGATTAAATTATACCTATTTCAAAACTTTAGTTTCTTCTGTTTTAATAATAGAAAAATAAATACCTTCATAAGTAAAAGGATTTCCGAAAATAAGTATTCCTATTTATAATTGGTATTATCAAAATTAATATTATTCATATTTATATTTTATAACTTATTTAATTAAATTCTTTAAAATTTCTTCGATTCCGATTGAAAATAAGAAATTTGTAAATGTATCATTCTACAACTATTTAATTTGTAGGGTCACAATTTCGCATTATTATTTACTTTTGGGACCAAAAACTTGAGAACAAAATAAATCCAAAAACTGTTATTGTTTTAATTTACAAATTTAAAAACAATTTTAGTAATCTCTAAATTAAAAAAAAAACTTCTCCTTAAATATGGAAAATATTTACTTCATTAGTGGTAAATATTAATATTTAAAATTTAACTGCATTTCACCAACACAATTTGAATAAATAGGGGCCTTTAGTTATTAAAATTAAATTTAAATTAAATTAGTATTCAAAAACTTGATATTCTAAATTTTGAAATGTTTTGTGTTTTTTATTCTATAAAAAAAAACCACGGTCCTGACCTCGCGGTGAGCGATTGCTTATTATACTGCTGGTTAAATATATTCTAAATAATTTCATTAAAATATTCAAATTAATTATTCATGTATTGACCCCTTTCTCCGCCCTTACAATTTGCCCGACAAATTAGGTTTTTATCGAGGTAAAACATGCATATTCATGAAATAATTATACCGGTAAGAGAATATCTAAAATTCAATATTCTCTGAGATCCAGTGTCTGGCCAAAACAGACCTTTACTACTAGTCTATTCATAAGAGCTGGAATTTCATATTGCTCCGTCATTTAATAAATAAAACCTGCTGGATTAGCCTCATAAATTGTACATAAAAAGTTATTAGGCCATGTTGGAAAATAAATTTTCTCTGTCGATATATTTTACCAGATTTTCCACGTCTCTTCCGGCATATTTTTCTCGATTTCATTTTTTGTCTGAAATATTTTGCCGGATTTTATACTCTCTTCTGGCATGTATTTGCGGATTTTAATGTTTACTTTCAAATTCTTTTTCGGATTTTAATTTTCTCTTCTGGCATATTTTGTCGGGTTTTAATTTTCCCTTCCGGCATATTTACCCGGATTTTAAATGTCTCTTCCGGTATATATTTATCAGATATTAATTTTCGTTTTGACTTAATTTTACTGATATTAAATTTCTCTTCTGGCATATTTTCCCGGATTTTTATTTTCTTTCTTTTAATGTTGGCCTTCTACTTATTTTTCCGGATCTAAATTTTCTCTTCTGGCATATATTTCCAGATTTCAATTTTCCCTTTCGACAAATATTCCTCAATTTTTGAATGTCTCTTTCGGTATATATTTATCTGATATTAATTTTCCTTTTGAATTAATTTTACTGATTTTAAGTTCCTCTTCTGGCATATTTTGCTGGATTTTAATTTTCTCTTCTGGCATATTTTCCTGGATTTTTGAATTTCTCTTTCGGTATATATTTATCTGATATAAATTTTCCCTTTTAACTTAATTTTACTGATTTTAAGTTTCTCTTCTGGCATATTTTCCCAGGTTTTTATTTTATTTCTTTTAATTTTGGCCTTTTACTTATTTTTCCGGATCTAAATTTTCTCTTCTGCCATATTTTGCCGGATTTTAATTTTACCTTTCGACACATTTTCCTAGATTTTTAAATGTTTTTTCTGGTATATATTTATCAGATATTAATTTTACTTTTGAATTAATTTTAATGATTTTAAGTTTATCTTCTGGCATATTTTCCCGGATTTTTATTTTCTTTCTTTTAATTTTCTTTCTTTCAACGTTGGCCTTCTTATTTTTCCGGATCTAAATTTTCTCTTCTGGCATATATTGCCAAATTTCAATTTTCCCTTTTGGCACATTTTCCTGGATTTTTGAATGTCTCTTTCGCTATATATTTATCTGATATTAATATTCTTTTTTGAATTAATGTTACTGATTTTAAGTTTCTCTTCTGGCATATTTTGCCGGATTTTAATTTTCCCTTCCAGCATATTTACCCGGATTTTAAATGTCTCTTCCAGGATATATTTATCTGATATAAATTTTCCTTTTTGACTTAATTTTACTGATTTTAAGTTTCTCTTCTGGCATATTTTGCCGGATTTTAATTTTCCCTTCCGGCATATATTCCTGGATTTTTGAATTTCTCTTTCGGTATATATTTATCGGATATTAATTTTCCCTTCGGACTTAATTTTACTGATTTTAAGTTTCTCTTCTGGCATATTTTACCGGATTTTAATTTTCTTTTTTTTAAATTTCTTTTTTTTAATGTTGGCCTTTTACTTATTTTTCCGGATCTAAATTTTCTCTTCTGGCATATTTTGTCGGGTTTTAATTTTCCCTTCCGGCATATTTACCTGGATTTTAAAAGTCTCTTTCGGTATATATTTATCAAAGAATAATTTTCTCTTTCGACTTAATTTTACTGATTTTAAGTTTCTCTTCTGACATATGTCGCCGGATTTTAATTTTCTCTTTTGATATATCTTAGTGAATTTTATTGTTCGCTTTCAACTTATTTTTTCAGATTTGAATGTTGATCTTCTGCTTATTTTTCCGGATTTAAATTTTCTCTTCTGGCATAATTTGTCGGGTTTTAACTTTTCTTTCCGGCATATTTTCCTGGATTTTAAATTTCTCTTCCGGCATATATTTATCGAATATTATATTCCCCATTGGAATTAATTTAATTGATTTAAATTTTCTCTTCTGGCATATTTTGCCGGATTATAATTTTCTTCTCTGTCATATATTGGCGAATTTTGATGTTAGTTTTCAACTTATTTTTCCGGATTTCCATGTTGGCCTTCAACTTATTTTTCCGGATTTTAATGTTGACCTTCAAATTATTTATCCGGATTTCAATTTTCTCTTCTGGAATATTTTGTCGGGTTTTCATTTTCCCTTCCAGCATATTTTCCTGGATTTTTGAATGTCTCTTTCGGTATATACTTATCGGATATTAATTTTCCCTTCGGACTTAATTTTACTGATTTTAAGTTTCTCTTCTGGCATATTTTAGCGGATTTTCACTTTCTTTTTTTTAATTTTCTTTCCTTTAATGTTGACCTTCAAATTATTTTGCCGGAGTTAAATTTTCTCTTCTGGCATATTTTGTCGGGTTTTAATTTTTCTTTCCGGCATATTTTCCTGGATTTTAAATGTCTCTTTCTGTATATATTTATGGGATATTAATTTTCCCTTTGGAATTATTTTACTGATTTTAAGTTTCTCTTCTGGCATATTGTCGCCGGATTTCAATTTTCTCTTTTGACATATATTGGCGGATTTTAATGTTCGCTTTCAACTTATTTTTTCGGATTTGGATGGTGATCTGCAGCTTATTTTTCTAGATTTAAATTTTCTCTTCTGGCATATTTTGTCGGGTTTTAATTTTCCCTTCTGGCATATTATCCTCTAATTTAAATGCCTCTTCCGGTATATATTTATGAGATTTTAATTATTTCTTCGGACTTATTTGACTGATTTTAAGTTTTTCTTTTGGTATATTTTGTCGGGTTTTAATTTTCCCTTCCGGCATATTTTTGTGGATTTAAAATGTCTCTTTCGGTATTTATTTATGGATATTAATTTTACCTTTGGACTTCATTTTACTGATTGTAAGTTTCTCTTCTGGCATATTTTGTCGGATTGTAATTTTCTCTTCTGGCATATATTAACGAATTTATATTGTCTCTTCCGGCTTATTTGTCCAGATTTTAATTTTTTACATACAAAACTTAAATAATTTTAAAAAATATATGGTTATTAGAAAATTGTATCTTGTATTGAAAATTTTTGTTTTTCTTTCTTTAAATGACAGTTAAGGTAAAATGTAAAATGAGCGTGCATTATTAAATTCAAAAGATAATTTTTCAAACTAATTGTATCGCATTCTATTTTAAGTAAAAAGTAAAGTTTTGGCACATTCTGGTTCCAGCCAAGCATGCAAAATTGCCGCTTTAGGGAACCCCTTTTAAATTCAAAAGAATTTAAAACAAAAGTATTTAAATGAATGCAAATTAATTTAAAAAGATTCAGAGGAACTAAAAATTACAAAAAAAATATAATTGAGTGCGATGAAAAGAATTCAAAAGAAGTCAAAAGAATTTAAAGGAGTTTGTAAAAATGTAAAATTATTAGAATTAATTCGCAATTTAATAAAAAGATTTTAAATTACTAAAAAATCTAATCTAAAAGAAATTCACAAGAACTCAAAATAAATCCTAATAGTTCAAAATAATTCGAAAGTATTCAATACAATTTACAATAATTTAAAGAAATTCATATTGATTAAAAGTAATTAAGAATAATTTAAAATAATTTTTAAATAGCCTAAAACAATATACCAGTCTTATTAAGGAATTAATAGCATTCAAAAAAATTAAAATAATTCAAAACGATTCAAAAACATTAAAATATTTAAAAGAATTGAAAAAAATCAAAAATATTTAAAAAGTATTTAAAAGAATTCGAAAACATTAAAAATAATTCACAATAATTGAAAACCTTCTACCTGTTTTCGTAGAAAATTAACAAAATTTACAAGAATGCCAAAAAATTAAAGAATTTAAACGGATTAAAAATAATGCAAGAGAATTAAAAAGAACTCAGAAAAGCTTACATTGAGAAAAAAAGAAACTTTAACTTGAAAGCAATTTGAAAGAGTCCAAAAGAAGTGAAAGAATTGAGAAGAAGTGAAAGAACTCAAACGAATCTACAATATTTCAAAATAATTTAAAAGGATTCAAAGAAATTGAAAATAATTTACGATAACTTAAAACGATTCACCAGTATTATTAAAAAATTGGAAGAATTAAAAAGTACTCATAACAGTTTTTTTAAAAATTAAAAGAATTTAAGGGAGTTCGTAAATAATTAAAATTAATTCACAATGCATTAAAAAGAATTAAATGCATTTAAAAATTAATTTATAAGAAATTCCAAAGAACTCAAAATAATTCTTTACAGTCAAAAAGGATTTTAAATGAATAAAAATGATTTAAAACAATTTACTGGCATTAATAATAAATTAACAGAATGCACAAGAATTTAAAAGAATCCAAAATCATTTAAAATAATGTTAAAGAATCTCAATTAATTTAAGATGGTTTACAATAATTGGAAACAAGTTAAACAGTTTCGATTAAAAATTAACAAAAGATACAAGAATGCAAAAAAAGGAATAAAAAAACTTAAAGGGATTCATAAAGATTCAAAGTTATTAACAGGGACTCAGAAAAGTTCAAAAGACTTAAATTTTAAGGGTTGTCTCTTTAAATGTAAAATAATTTAAAAGAATCCAAAAGGGTAAAAAAAGAGTTCAGCAGTTCCAAAAAAATAAAAAAAATTTATTATTAATAAATTCAGAGAATTGAAAAGAAGTCAGAAAGATTCAATTCATAATAATTTTAATAAGGATTCAAGAAAATTAAAAAGAATTCCTATAAACTGAAAAGAATTCAATAGAGTTTAAAAGAATGAATAATAATTACAAAGAAATTTGATCTAATCGAATATAATTCACAATAATTTAAAACAATCCACCAGTATTCAGAAAAAATGCTCAATAATGCAAAAAATAAAAAAGTCAAAGAATTGAAAAGAATTTAATAAAATTCAAAATAATTCAAAGGGATGCAAAGGAATTTAAGATAATTAACAATGCTCTCAAATAATTCAATTGTATTGTTAAGGAATAGAAAGAATTGAAAATAATTCACAATAATTGAAATCTATTGACCAGTACTGATGAGAAATTAAAATAATTCAAAAGCAGTCAGAAGAGATTCACAAAAATTCAAAATAATATATAAAATTTTTAAAGAACCTATAATAATTGAAAAGAATTTACAAAAATTCAAAAGAATACAACATAATTAAAAATTAGACACAATAATTTGAACCAATTCACCAGTATTATTAAAAACTTAAAAGAATTGAAAATAAGTCAGAACTATTAATTATCATTCAAAATAATTATAATAAGAATTCAAGAAAACTAAAATAATGGAAAAGAATTCAAAAGAATAAAAAATAATTTAAAACAATTGCAAGGATACGTAAATAATTTAAAATAATTTACAATAATTAAAAGAAATTCTCCAGTATCTCTAAAAAATGACCAGGATTTACAGGAAAGCAAAAAAATTCAAAGAATTGAAACGAATTTAAAAGAGTTCGAAAGAATTCAAAAGAATTGAATAAAAATTAAAAGAATTCAAAGGAGTTTGTATAATTCAAAATAATTGCAATGAATTTAGAATGCATTAAAAAGAATGGAATGCATTTAAAAATTAATTTTAAAGAAATTTACAAGAAGTGAAAATAAATCATAACAGTTAAATAGAATTTGTAATAATTAAAAATAATTTAAAACAATTGAATGTTATTTCCTAGAAATTAACAAAATGCAAAAGAATTCCAAAGAATTCAAAACTCCACAAGGGAATAAATTTTTTTTAAATAATTCTAAAGAATTAGTAAAAATTCAAAATAATAAAACTGATTTCGCTAGTATTCATAAAAAAATTAACAGAATTCACAAGAATTCAATAGAATTTCAAATTATTTAAAATAATGTTTAGCCAATTTTTAGTAAAAATTCAAAAAAACTCAAAGGGATTCATAGAAATTCAAAATGATTAATAGCCACTCAAAAAGATTCACAAGACTTAAAGTTCAAGGATTGTCACTTAAAATTTAAAAGAATTTAAAAGAATCCAAGAGAGTCAAAGGAATTTAGAAAATTAAAAAAATTCAAAAGTATTTAGTGTAATTCAAGATAATTCAAAATAATTTAAAAGCATTAAGTGAAATCAAGCATATGTTACAATATTTTGTAGCAATTCGCCAGTATTATTCAGGAATTCAAAGAATTGAAAAGAAGTCAGAACGATAAAATATAATTCATAATAATTTTAATAAGAATTCAAAAGCATTGGATAGAATTTTTATAGACTCAAAAGAAGTCAATATAGTTTTAAAAAATTAATAATAATTACAAAGAAATGAAGGAAGTTGGATATAATTGAATGTAATTCACAATAATGGAAAAAATAAAAAAGTCAAAGAATTCAAAAGAATTTAATGAAATTCAAAATAATTCATAAGGATTCAAAGGAATACAAAATGATTTACAATGCTGCAAGACAATTTAATAGTATTATCAGGAAATAGAAATAATTAAAAATAGTTTAAAGGAGTTTATTATAATAAAAAATAATTTAAAAGAATACAAAAGGATTATTAATAATTGAAAATAATTTAAAAGAAGTAAAAAGGGATTTACAACAATTCAAAATAATTTATACAAATTTTAGAGAACTTATAATAATTGAAAAGAATTTACAGGAATTCAAAAGAATACAAAAAATGTATGAAAGTGAAAAAAATGAAAAAAAAATGTAAAAGAATGTAAAATAATTTGAAACAATTGCAAGAAAATTCAAATAATTTAAAATAACTTTCAATAAACTAAAACAATTTGCCAGTATTTCTGGAAAATTATCAGGATTTACAGGAATACAAAAAAATCAAGGAATTCAAAAGAATTCACAAAAAGTCAAAGAAATAAAAAACAATTTAAAAGAGTTCAAAAGGCTTCAAAAGAAATCTAAAAATTTAAAGTAGGACAAAACTATCTTAAAAGAAAGGGCAAAAATGCAAAAGAATATAAAAGAATTGAAAAGGATTGAAGAGAAATGTAAATAAATAAATTCAGCTTTTAATAATTAGGAAATAAATTAGAATTCAAAAGCATTAGAAAGAATTTTTGTAGACACAGAAGAAGTCAATATAGTTTTTAAAAATTAATAATAATTACAAAGAAATAAAGGAAGTTCGATATAATTGAATATAATTCGCAATAATGGAAAATATAAAAATGTCAAAGAATGCAAAAGAATTTAATGAAATTCAAAATACTACAAACTTACGCAAAGGAATTTAAAATAATTTACAATCCTCAGAAACAATTTGATAATATTATTAAGAAATAGAAAGAATTCAAAATAGCTTAAAAGAGTTCAATATAATTAAAAATAATTTGAAGGAAATCAAAAGAATTAATAATAATAGAAAAGAATTCAAAAGAATTAAGATTAATCCGAAATTGCTTCAAATAATTCACAATAATTTCAAATTCACCAGTACTAATGAAAAATTAAAATAGTTCGAAAGAAATCAGAAGGGATTCACAAAAATTCAAAAAAATGTATAAAAATTTTAAAGAAGTTATAGTAATTGAAAAGAATTTACAGAAATTAAAAAGAATACAACATACTTAAAAATCATACACGAATAATTATAACTCAAAATAATTGTAACAAGAATTTAAACAATGTTTAAAGAATGTAAAAGAATTCAAAAGAATACAAAATAATTTGAAACAATTGCAAGAAAACTCAAATAATTCAAAATAATTTGCAATAAACTAAAAAATTTTACCAGTATTTCTAAAAAATTACCAGGATTCAGAATTCAAAAGAATTCACAAAAAATCAAAGGAACTGAAAAGAATTCAAAAGAGTTCGAAGGAATTTAAAAGAATTCAAAACATTAAAATAATAAAAAACTATCTTAAAAGAATGCACAAAAATGCAAAAGAATATACAAAAATTGAAAAGGATTGAAGATAAATGTAAATAAATAAATTTAGCTTTTAATTATTAAGAAATAAATAATAATTTCAAATATTCGTCTCTATCTCTACTTGAAGTAGAAAGTAAACTTGAAGAAGTTCGTGGTTCCTGTCAAGCGTGTAAAACGTTCGCGTAACGGATGTCCTTGTCGCGAAATGATTCACTCGGTGAAAGAGCCGAGGCTTTATAGGTGGATTTATTACGACGCGATTTAACCGACTGAAGATACACTCAACGGCCAAGGGAAGTCAACGCGAATACGACATCCCGCTATACGATAGCACTCGCGAGAACGCTCCCCGCCCCCCCCCCCCCCCCCCCGCCCCCCCCCTCCCCCCCGCCTTACCCCCCCACCCCCCCCCCTTCTCCCTCCCCTCCCCCCTGTTTTCAGGCCAAAGAGGGAGACAAGAAAATGTTGCCTTCAAGTCAAGAGCGTCTTCTTGATTCTAAATCCATTAAGCTGTATCAATGATTTTAAAAAATTGGTACATTTAATTCATAAATTAACGGTCCTATTTATAAAGTTTCTGAGAAAATTTGTAATTAAAAGATTAATATTAAATTTTGCCTGCAAAAAAAATCTTCGCTCGGCTGGGAATCGAACCACCGGTCTTCCTATTGCCGGCCGGTTGCTCTTACCACTAAGCTGCAGGAGCGATCGAAATAAGAAGAAAAATTTGATACAATACAGATTTTTTAAAGGATTAGTTTTATGTTTGGAAGATTTTAAAATAGCTCAAAAAAGAATTTTGAATGTTTCGAGACCATTTTTTTTTAATTTTCAGAATCTTTTTCAATTTTCTTATAAAAATTAGAAAATTTACATGGATTCTGAAGAGTGCGTAAAACGTCCACATAACGGATGCCCCTTCAAATAAAAAAATTTTAATTGTGTAGAATTCAAAAGAATTCAAACGAATTGAAAAGAATTCAAAAGAATTCAAACGAATTGAAAAAAATTGAAAAGAATTGAAAAGAATTCAAAAAATCTAAAAGAATTTGAAAGAATTAAAAAATTTCAGAATAATTAAAAAATCAGATGTATTTGTAACACTTATAGAGAATTCGAAAGAATAAAAGAGATTACAAAGAATTCGAGAGAATTTAAAATATTTCAGGACAATTCGACAAAATGTAAGAAAATTTGGGACAATTCAAAGGTTTCTAAAGCAATTCAAAGAATTCAAAATAATTTTAGAAAGTTTAAAATAATTTTCTATAGTTGAAAGAAATGCTAGAGAATTCAAAGTGATTTAAAAAATTGAAAATAATTCTAAGTATGCCAAAAAATTTATAACTAAAGAAAAAAAGTTAAAAGAATAAATATTTATTAGAAATTTTTATTTCGTCATTTTATTTTGTTCCTAGTTTCAGTTAAGCATGAAAAACATTCGCGAATAAATTGCCAGTTCAAATTCAAAAGAATTTAAAATAATTTACAATAGTTCAGAATTATTCAAAATACTTCACAATAACTTAAAAAATTTACCAGTATTTATAACAAATTAGGAGAATTTACAGGAATGCAATATCATTCAACAGGATTCAGGCGAATTCAGAAGAATTTACTGGGATAATGATCATTAGAATTCAAGAGAATTAAAAAGAATTTTAAAAAATCAAAAGAATTTCAAATGATTCAGTAGAGTTAAAAAATGCAAAAGAATTCAAATGAATTTGATAGAATTCAAAATACTTCAATAGAGTTCAAAAGAATTCAAACGAATTCAATAGAATTCAAAAGGATTCAATAGAACTCAACAGAATTCAAATGAATTTGATAGAATTCAAAAGAATTCAATAGAATTCAAAAGAATTTAAATGAATTCAATAGAATTTAAATGAATTTAAATGAATTAGATAGAATTCATAAGAGTTCAAATGAATTCGACAGAATTCAAAAGAATACAAAAGAATTTAAGACAATGCACTAGGACTCATATGAAATTAAAACATTTCAAATGAATTTAAAAGATTGAAGAAAATCCGAAAGCATTGACGAGAGTTCAAAATTATTCACGAGAGTTTGGAAGAATTCGCAAGAACTCAATAAGACGAAAGAGAATTTGAAAAGTTTGAATACAATTTTTTTACATTTGCAGGATATCATAAAATTTTAGAAAATCTTTGCTTGGCTTCGAAAGATTTTTTAAAACTAGTAACTAAAGAAAATGAAAATGGATTTCCAAAGATGTCCGAAAAGGCCAAAAAGAATATGAAAGATTTAAAGACATTTTTTTAACTTGACAGTCTTTGAAAAAATTTAAGGGTAAATTAAAAAAATTTTAAATAATTTTTATAAATTAAAAAAAAATTCAATAATTTGAAATTCGCAAAGATTTTAAGAAATTTAAAACAAAATAAACATTTTAGAAGCTTCATTAAAAAAGTTCAAAACTTTTTAAAAGTTTTAAAAGTTTTCTCTGAAATACAAAAACTTTTCTTAAGACTCCTGAGAAAATGGTTCAAAGATTTTTAATTTTTGAAAGTAATTTTTGAAGAAAAATTTATAAAAGTTTATAAAAATCTAGAAGATTTAAATACGGGATTTAAAAAATTTTTAAGAAAACTTTCGAGTGTTTCAACAGATATCAAAAAGTTTTAGATTTTTTTTCAAAAGATAGGAAAATAATTTGGATTTAAACATTTTTGTTTAATTGCAAACTAAGTTTAGATTATTAATGATATTGTTACATAATTTAGAAGCCTTTTTAGAGTTTTAAGAGTTTTTAAAAGAAAATAATTTTTTGGTTAATTTCCTGCGGCGATTTGAAATAAATTTTTTTACATTAGTAATTAAAGAAAATTTCTATGAAGCTTGAAAATATTAATTTAAAAAATTTAATTTAATTTAAACTTCAATTTTCAAATAATTTTTAAAAATTGCAGGAAAAATTCAAACTCCTTGTAACGATATTTAGAAATTAAACAAAAATGTGTTGAATAATTTTAAAGTTGAAAACGTTTCCAGAAATATAAAAAAATTTTTTTTAAGATTACTGGAAAAATTTGTAGTGATTTTTCATTTTTAAAGATAATAAGAATAATAATATTTCGACATTTTTTGTCGAAAGTCGCAAGTTTTAAATTTTCGAACATTTTTTTAAATTATTGAAACAATTCGATTAGGCTTTAAAGTTATTTAAAAATATAATTCTTTGGTAGAAATTTAATCTTTTTTCCTAAAAAATTTTTTAAAAAATTGAAATATTATCTATGGCATTTATCATTAAAGTTCATATTTTTTTGGTTAAAAATTGTTTATATTTAACTAAAAATTAATTTGTTTTTGGTTAAGAATGAAAATTTGTTGTTGATAATTCTTCTTTTTTGTTATAGAATTCATACTCGTGGTTGAAAATTTATCTACCTGTTTAATAATTCAGTTATTTACCTTAAAATTAAACAATTTTTTAATTGAACTATTTAAAAATTATTTTTTTTAACTACGTATTTGAAAGTTAAACTTTCTGGAAAAATTTCAAAGAAATTAAAAAAAATTAAAGTAATTCAAAAAATATTTCTAAAAATCTGAAAGATTAATTTTTTTCTCCTAATTTTGGAAATTTAAAAAAAAAACTTGAAATAATTATTTTTAGTTCAAAACAGTTTGGAAAATTCATCTTTTTTGATAGAATCCCAAATTTTTTTGGTTAAAACTGTAATCATTTGGTTCGAAAGTAATCTGCTTTGTTTGAGAACTCAATTTTTTTTGTTGAAAATTAGTATTTTTCATGAATTGATATGTTTTTTATTAAAAATTAAAATCTTTTCTAATTGAAATATCAGCTTTTATGTTTTTTGTTAAAAATTATTAAACTTTTTTGTTTGTTAAAAACGAATATCTCTTGTTTAAGAATTAATGTTACT
>JAAAKG020168100.1:0-27960 GCA_010014905.2 Druon quercuslanigerum | reverse complement strand
AGAAGGTAATGATCGGTATTGCATTCAGAACCCCTCATGACCCTTGTGTCTTTGACTGGTTCTCTTAGTCTTTCATCATTAGGATACAGATCTGAATTTGGATCAAAACATTTTAAAAAATAATAAAAATAGTTTTTTACGACCATTTATTAGATTAGCGAAGATATTTTTTTGACAAAACTTCCTGAGGTAAACTCATGTAGAATCCAAAAATAAAATAATTTTCGAAACTAGAATTCTGCACCCAATATGGACGCTTAAGAAATCACACATAAAAATAGACTAATAAAAAGTTTAGCTCTTTCACAAAACCAAACTATATACTACAAATAGTTATGCAAAGAATATGTATGATGTTCTAGAAAACTGAATTCTTTAAACCTCTGGCATTCCGGAAAGATTAAAAAAATTTAAATTAAAAAATAATATTGTTTATGGTCTAAAAACGGATTAAAAAGTTGGAATTGACATTTACTGTTCCTCAGGTTTTTGTATTTCTTTAATACCCCAGCCAGTCCTTGTCAAAAGCATTATATGTGTCAAAATCTGCTAGGTGACCACCTATTTTTTGATGGAAAAGCTTCTTTCGCGAAATTACTTTATCCCATCTGCCTCATATTGCATATCCCCATTACTATTTCTCATGTTGACAAATTCTGTACTTTTATTTCCATTCATGTCTTTATAAAGCAGTTTCTTGCTTCCTACAAAGTCTTTTTGTATTTTCTTCTCTTCTTCTGCTTATATTTTATCTCCACTTTCCTTAATTAGGCGGTTAAGTATCCTCTTTTTGTATCCGCAATTATTTATACGTATATTTCTTCCCTTATCGTGAAGACCTGCCATGTGCAAAGTTCTCATGTACGCCTCTTTCTTTGCTTTTTGGGCACCCCGAAATTTATCATTCCACCATGCATCAACAGAAGTTCTTCGTACAAGCGCAGTACCACACATTTCGATCGGAAATCTAAAAATGATATCCCGGAACGTAGTCCATGCGCCGTCTATATCTTTATTCCGTATAAGCACCTCCTAAGTTGCCTTATATATGCTTTCGATTATCTTATTTTAAAAATTCATTCGCACATCTATTTTCTGTTGTTTAAATTTTGATTTACATTTGTTTTATTTTTTTGGTTTTTTTTTTTCATCCTTGACCTAATTCAATTTTTGAAATAAGAAGGTAATGATCGGTATTGCATTCAGAACCCCTCATGACCCTTGTATCTTTGACTAGCTCTCTTAGTTTTTCATCCGCAACAACAAAGTCAATTACACTCTGGCTATTTTTTTTAGATCAGGTGTACATGTGGACCATTTTATGCCTAAACCAAGTATTTGTAAAGAACGGTCCCCTTTTTAAGTATCAACTAGCTCATTTATATCCGTTATAGTTTGTTCTTGGATCACCAAAGTTACCTAGTACTCTTCCTGCATCCTGGTTTTTGGTGCCCACCCATCCATGCATATCTTCTAGCAGAATTATTTTTTCAACATGATCGAAAATATTTGTTGAGTCATTCAATGTGATGAATAATCTTCTGATTCCTACTTGCATTCTAGCCAACAACAGTCTGGGCGATACAAAATCATGATCTTCGAGATGCTGATTCACTCTTTCCTTGCCTACAATGTGATTCACTATCTACCCCTGACCATACTTCAAATCCGCCTTTCTAAAATCCGTTTTTTATGTCCCTTCTTTTGCATTCCTTTTTCTTTGTTTCAGGTACACATAGAATGTCTAGTTTTCTCACGTCCATGGTTGCTCGTAATTATTTGACCTTGAGATAATTTACTCTCCTCGCATTCCGAACACCCTGTCGCTATTTGTTGACTGAAACTTGATCTTTACATTTTCCGTGAACATGCCTTTTGTCAATTAACGTTCCAGTCCTTTCTAAGGCTATTTTGTTGTTTGTGTTATTTATTGTTTAGATTATACGCCTAACTATAACCTTAATGCAATAAGTTCATTTGGCGAGTGCAAATCATGTCCAAGTTATGTAGTGATTCTTCGTATGGGGAAAATGGTAGTTGTAACGTCTGTCCCACCAGACTTCAGTCAATAAGGAGAGGTTGGGATAACGTAGACGATAGAGTCTTCTTGGGTTGATGTTTTTATGCTGAGAAGCTCACCAGCCTTCAGCAGCGTTGCATTCAACTTCTAAGATACAATTTAAGTAATAAAAAAAATGTATTGCATTTCAAAGAAAAATTGTATGAAATTTGCAGTTGAAATATTTTTCAAAATAACCGTGATATACATAATGGAATTTTTAAAGGAAAACATTGTTAGAAGTGCGACCGAAGTGTGTGGTACTGTGTTAGTAGGAAAAATAAATAAATCACCGAAGCTTCCCAAGAAAATATATAAGCGTATTTAACATCTCACGTTCTTTTCACCATAAACAGAACTTATTAACTAATTTATTTAAATAATGTAAATCAACTTTTCTTTCATACAAACGTTCTTTCCTCCCCAAGCCATTACGAGCAGGAGATTTCAATTTTCAATATCATTTTAATATTTCAAATGTCACTTAGTTTGATAAACAAATTAAGCCCCCAAAAGTTAGATTTTTAGTAAACATGATATATAGCTACTTAAAAAATGTGTTTTTAAGTAGAAAAATTAGGAAAAAGAAATTTCGATATAAACACTGAAAAAAGAAAAACTATTTGTTAATTATTTTAACAAATTTTATAATCAAATCCATAAATTTGTAATTTTTATATATATTTGTTTTTTTTATTACAAAAAAAATAAATATCTTTATTATATATATCGTGTACGATTCTTTTATTTTAGACAACAAGTGTTATGTGTTTGAATACAATAATGACAATACACAATATTGTCATTTTAAAATAACAGAAATTCGTTTTTTTAAATTCGACTTCAGGTACTTTAAAAATACATCCTAATGCGATACTTGGTTACAAACAATTTGTCTATTTTTTGAAACAAATTAAATAAACAAAGTGATTGTTTTGTTATTTTTCAACAAGTGGATTTCGTTTTTTTTAGACAAATCGATTCCTAATGTCTTGCTAGTAGTTCTCTATAGTCATTTTCATTAGAACTAAACAATTAGTAATTTTTATTTAAAAATATTTTAAACAAATGCATTATTTGACCATGTTTTAGTAAATAAATCTACTTTTTTTAACACAATCAATAAAATATGTATAAACAATGAGTCTGAGTGCCGAGCGAAAAAAAGCAATAACTTGCCAATGAATGAATGGTTTCACGTTTTTCGTTTTTCATGTAATGCATTATCAAATAGTGAATGATATGCGCTGACCAAAAAAGTAAATAGAGAAGTTATAACTATTTTCATTTGTTGAAAAAAATTGTTTATATTTTTAACAAATTACGGTTATTGTATTAATAAAAAATCTATATCAAAAGTGTGTTCAGTTCGCAATTACCATTTAAAACATTAGCAAAATACATTGAACGAACCGACAGCAAATAAATAATAAACAAATTCATGCCAAACATGTTATTAAAAAGAACTTTAGTGAAACTTCGAATTTCACTAAAAAGCTCAAATTTTATTTTTTATTCATCCGTGGGAATCGAATAAATTAATTTTCGCGAAAAAAGTTCGACCCTCGAGAAACAGGTGGCTCACTTGATATATTTTGACACATATAGTAGAATGCCAGGAGCGATGATTTCTTCAGTTCAAAAGAGCAGTACAAAGGAGTTGATATTAGATGATAAACACTACTATTTATCACTGTGTAAAACTATTGATACAATTTATACTGTGAAGGGATTATGAATGCGCTCACTTTCAGTAAAGCGGGCAACTATTTAACGACAGAAAATGATTTTTTTTTTAATTTAAAAAATTCATTCATCAGTTCTATTCAGAATGGACTAGAGGCTTTACTCCACTTGGCGGTTACAGATTGTGGACAGTTGCTCTTTAGTATACCTGAAAGAAAGGTCATCCATTGAAAGTTTATCCCTCACGACTCCCTGAAGACGCTACTGGGCAAGAAGTCTAACGAATTTAAACCTATTTCGCCATAAAGGTTTTGCTGCCTCCTAGAATCGATCTGTAGTTGAAGCAAAACCTAAGGCGAGGATTTCTGGCGAAGCCTGTGCAGGTCCTTAACCTTGAAATAAGTCCTAAATACATTCTTCATGAAGCCTTTTTTGCTGATTTTCAGAACATTCCGCAGCCAATTTCAGGCCATAAATAATGTGCTAATTGCTAGATGAGCATTTATTAGCTAAGCTTCATTGCGTAACCTTTATAGTGTGAAAGCTAGCCGAAAAGTCTCTTAAAGAAATTAGCGAGGATTATGTACCTCTAGCCGAGAAGCTTTGCTCTGAATATTCTCCTGACTTCTACCTCCAATCGAAAATTGGAATCCTGTTTGGATTCACTTGTATTCGATACTATTCTAGTAGTAGGGTTTGTTATCGTTCGGCTATATGAACTGATTTATGTACAAGAGGCTTGGACGTTTGAGGCTAATACTTTTTGTTTACAATATTTACTTAATCATATTGCCATAAAAAAAAAATTGAAAGTTGCGTGTAGCGACTGATGTTACCATGCTCATGGTGGAATCATCCAGAATCTAAAGTAGCCCAAAAGTAGTTAGAGGAATGGAAAACCTAGCTGCATCATAGATCGAATCATTAGTTAAAAAAAAAGTTTCGTAAAAAGCGACTTCTCAAAATTCATTTTAACCATTTTTTTATTATACAATAAAGCTCTTTTTTTCAAAAATGCAATTTTTTAAAGATTTTTAGATTTATGAGAAAGGTCTTGAATCAGTGCAAGAATAGGGTGCCCAAATTTATAACTAGGAAATTTTGACTCTCGATTTTTGGCGTTTAAGGCTCCCCCCTTTAAAATTTGTTTGATACAGGAAAAAATAAATTCCATATTTTTTTTCAAATTGACCTTTGAATTTATTATGGAAGTTTTAAGGAAAGGAAGTCGTTTATCGCAAATTAAAAAAACAACATTTTATTAACTTTTTGTACATTAACGCTTGTCTCCCTCTCAAAACATTTTTTTGATTTATCGAAATAGTTTCCACTTATACAGAAAAATGCAATTTAATATAGTATGAGCAAACTTAATAAACAAATGTAGTTTTTTGGGGCTTACCAACATTAAGCTCATTAAAATTTGTATATTTAATATAAAATGTGAGCAAAATTAAATGATCTGGAACCATAAGAGGCTAACGCACAAAAATGTTTAAAGTTCACTTTTTTGCTTTTCGCATGGTCCAATCTCTCCTACGTAACATTCTTTTTCAAAAAGTAAAAAAATTTAAATTTACTATTTTTAATAAAATAAAAAAGTTCCTCACCTCTACCCGAGGAGATATACACTGAATATTCTCCTGACTGATACCTCCAATGTACAGTTTGAATCCTACTTGGATTCACTTGTATTCGGTACTATTCTAGTAGTAGGCTTTGTTATCGTTCGGCTATATGTATCGATCTAAGCACAAGAGCTTTAGACATTCGCGGCTAATACTTTTTGTTCACAATATTTAGTTATTCATATTGCAATAAAAGAAGAGACAATTGATATTAGCTTGTAGCGACTGATGTTGCCGTGGTCATGATGGAATCATCCAGAGTCTAATGTCGTCCAAAAGTAGTCAGAGAAATGAACAACCTATCTGCATCATAGAGGTTCTTCCTTACTTTAGTGATCTTTGTGCTGAGATCTAGGTTCAATCATTTGCAATAAGGCAGATCATGTGTAACTGAGGTAAAGGCTGTTTTAAAATTAATAAAACAACCGAAAACCTTACGACCATGAACTAATAGATGTATTTGTACGATAGAGCTCAAAACTAAGATATGATCCATTCAAGCTCTTGCTGTTCTAAAGCCTAGCTGAAATTCCAGAAAATGCTAACACTCATTCATCTACGCTACTTATCTGTCCAAAAGGATCCAAGTGAACATTTAAGCACTGTCGTTCACTAAGGCAATGTCTCTTTATAAGACTTGATCATATTTGTAACCCTTTTTGAATAGGGTTTACTAAGGGTTACTCTATGTAAATCCTTTAAGGTAATTTAATCCTTAATCCGGAAGCTTTGTTTTTCCTGAACCAGCAAGCTCATGTCTAAGTTTGTACAGGTACATGGATTTTGCAAATTCTTGCAGGTCGATACAGTTGCCATAGTTTCTGTTCAACCTTGGGTAAAAATATAGCAAGACGACTTCAATCTCGATGAGGTCAGGTTTAAAAATATCGCTAAGCCACAACTTAAAGGTTGCGGGTTTTGCAGAATTTCCAGGAGACTATCCAAATGATGTGCTTCCCTCTTCCTACAATAGTGTTTTTCGTCTAACTGGAAAATTTTTTGTGCCTTTTCTGGGTTAGATTTACTATCAAGACTAGAGTAAGGTGGACATTTGGGATACTGACTTCTGATCGGAAATGGCGTAATTAGGCCAGTCGTTAATCAGAATTAACAACAAAATAACGGGATAATTTTTGTTAAAGCTAAATTTCTACATCTACAAATAAGTTTTTTTCAAAAAGTCAATACCTTACGTGTGAAACTGTGAAACGGATACAGTTCAATTCACATTCTCTGTTTTCTTATTTTTATTACAATTAGAAACAATACCCTATTAACATATTTTTGAACAAGAACATTTTTCTCGGCCAAAGAAAAACGCGCGAAAAGCAAGTGGAGACGAAAGCTTCAGATAAGGTCTTGGTTAATCCAAATTTTATTTAATCCAAAAGTCGCGGAAGTCCGCGAAGCATGAAGTCAGAAAATTCTATAATGATAAAACTAACTAAATAAATAAATATCCAAGAGACGTCAACGCAAATATGTTTCTTGCATTAAATAAACTAAGATTTTAATAATAATGCACCCAATTGAAGGATATTTTAGAGAAGTAAATTCGGAATCACCTTTTGGTGTACAACTTTGCTTCCGCGGTTTTTCGACAGATGGCTGTAGCGGTGAGTGCCGGTTGAAACAGGCAGGTCAAACATTTCATACAGTAAGCTTGGACATCTGTTAACATAACGGCATCACCGCGTTAGTGAATTTGTGTTTGCATCTGAAGTATATTCTCGGTCGAAGATGTCAGTTTTCGAGCCAAATTCTCGTCATTTGCGAGAAGTGTTCTCGGTCTGGCCGTTGACATAGAGGCATGTCCGGGCATTCTCCATGATTTTCTGCGCTTGAGTTTGTCGTAGTGGTCCCATTTTTCGTCGCCGGTCACGATGCGATGTAAAACCCCCCTTTTTTTTTATGCCTTGGCTTGTTAAGTGACTTTAAATGGTTTGACTAATTCTTCTTGAGTTTGGCACGAGTCTTCAGCAAGTTATGCCTCCAATGCGGTATCTTCGAAAATTTTCTTTCATCCACCGCCATGCCGCTCCTCGACATCAAAATCACTGCTCTTAAAGCGTTGAAACCACTCTTGACACGTTCTGTCATGAAGATCAGCCTCACCGTAAATACTTGAGAGCATTCGGTGAGCCTTAGCCATAGTTTTCTTCAAACGAAAACAGCGCTGCAGCCACCTATCGAAAAACCGCGAGAGCAAAGTTGTACACCTATATTTCTCGACAGAAACAGTTAGATCTTTCAGGAAATTCAAAATTTTTTTAAGTTTAAGGGTATGTTAGAAAATTATTAATAGAACTGAACATTTTTCAACAGAGCCAGTTGGTTAAGTCTATCAAAAAATTTATAGATTCGATACTACATTCCTTCTAATTTATAATTTTTTAAAAAGACCTTACTTTTTCTGTTGTAGAACATATAATTCAGACCGTAAATCGCTAAAATTACCTAAAATTGTTCAAACAGTTATGTTTTTAGGAAATAACTTACAATTGCTAAAGAAAAATATCCAATTCCGACAGAAATTCAATAAATTATACGAAAAATTTTCTAACTTATAAATTTCATAAAGCCTTAACTGTTTTTTCTTAAGAATATTTACTTCCAGTAAGATTTCTGTATGATAATCTAAAATTTTTCGAATTTGTACGTTCTTTTAAAAAGGACACAAATGCTTTTGTTGTAAAATATCTATTTCTAACGAGAAATTACTAACATAAACTAAAACTGTTTAAACTGTTAAGTTTTTGGAAACACTTACTGTGTCTGATGAAAATACTTAAGTTCGAAAAAGATTACATAACATAAACTCAAATTCTTCTAATCTATAAATTTTCTTACAGAATTAACTGCCTCTAAGAAAAAATATCCAATTTCATCGAGAATTCTCTAAAATTAAATTGTTGGAATTTCTAAATTTCCTAAAAGTTTTTTTTTGTTGATAAGATCATTCCGGCTTCAATTTTCTTGCATAACCTTAAATTTTGTGCATTTGTGAGATTTCTGTAAGACCCAACTGCTTATATTGTAAAGTGTCCAACGTTCTAAAAAAGGAGAGCATTAAAGTAGATTATATACCATTGAAAAAATGGTCCAATTTAATGCCTATGAATCTAAACAAATTCTGTTTTTATCCTAAAGCGTTTCTTGGTATTCAAAATTTTGAAATTGAATCATTTTAAATCCTTACAAAAAATATGACATTAAAGTGCTTCTTTTTTAAGCCATTTACTGTTATGCCACTGAATAAAGTTTAATGACCGTGTCAGTTCAATGCGATGCAATGACTTCAGTGGTCGGTGGGTTCATGTTCATTTTAAAATGAGAAAACAATAAAAATTTCAATTGTAATTAGTCGGTAATAAAATCTTTTCCTTCAGATTTAATACTCTATCAGAAATGGTAACGATGCATATGTGATAGGCAAAGTATATAATCCAGGCATTACATATAATGCCTAGGCATTATATATAATGCCTTATGAACGATGCCTGGCATGAGTGAGGCAAAGTATATAATCTTGATTTTGAATGTAACGATGCAATTAAAGAAGGGCATAAAAAATTAAAAGATAGTTATAGAATATGTTTATTTTCAGTGACATGCATTTTTCCTAATGAATTTCATGAACGGTCCAAAGATTTGGTTTAAATTTAGCAAACCGCGATCTGAAAATGGGACAATTTTATTACAAAAATATTGAGTACTATAATAAATTTTTAATTAAAAACTTGTATCATCTCATTTAAAAAAAAAAATGTTTCATGACAAGCAACTTCTCAAAAATCATTTTAAGCATTTTTTTATTATACAGCAAAGTTTTTTTTCTTATTTTCAAAAATGCTATTTTTTAAAGATTTTCAGAATTATGAAAAAGTTCCGGAATCAGTGCAAGAATAGGGTGCCCAAATTTAAACCCGTTACATTCTGACTTTCGATTTTTGGCGTTTGAGGGTCCACCCCTTTCGAAATTTATTTATCACAGGGAAACATAAATTCTTTTTTTTTGACCTTTGAAGTTATTATGGGGTTGTTAAAGAAAAGAAGTCGTTTATCACAAAATGCAAAGAAACAACATTTCATTAACTTTTTGTATGTACATTAAAGCTTGGCCGCCTTGTCTAGAATTTTTTTGATTTATCAAAATAGTTTCTACTTATTCAGAAAAATGCAATTTAATATAAAATCAGCAAAATTAATGAACAAAAATAGTTTTTTGGGGCTTACCATTATTAAGCTCATTAAAATTTGTATATTTAATATAAAATGTGAGCAAAATTAAATGATCGGGAACCACAAGGGGCTAACCCACAAAAATGTTCAAAGTTTACTTTTTTGCTTTCCGTATGGTCTAACCTCTCCTACGTAACATTCTTTTTTCAAAAATTAAAAAATTTAAATTTACTGACGGTATTAATACAAAAAAGTTCCTCACCAGGCTATCCAGAGAGGTAAAATTGAAAATTTTTTTCGTTCCCCTAAAAAATTTTGCAAATGAGAGTTAGTCCCTTATGGTACCTGACCATTAAATTAATGTTAGATTAAGACTCATTAAGAATGGATTTGATTTAAAAATCTTTGAAATAATGCCTGGTTAATTAATGCAATGAACAATTTCATGTCAAATCTTGAAGTTTAACACGTATTTATAAAAAGCAATTATCTTTGTCTCCTTAAATTAATTATTACCTCACACTGATTTTAAAGTTGAAACTAAATTTAAAAATTCGTAAAATCAGAATTTTACAGGGCTCTTATAGAATATTAATTGTAAACCACATTTAAAAAAGGATAAAACGAGAATCGAAAGTGGAGTTTTTTGAAAAATTAAGCATCATATATAATGCCTAGGTATTACATATGTATTGTCGGGTCATATACTTTTTCTGTAACACGCATATTCGGAGCCAATTTCCTGAACACATAAAATTAAATTCTTTGAAAAATCTGAAATGTATAGATATATTTCTATAACTAAGATAAAAGATCAAGTTTTTCCAGAGAATAGAATGATTTAAAAAGATCTATAAATTCGTAAAAGATGTTCTCTGGGACTCATGCTCCTTTGAATTTTGACGTCAGTTAAAAGACAAAAATGTTTTCAGCAGAAAATATTGGAACTACCAAAGTTTAGAATACGGGGAAACAATTTTGTTGTATGCTCTCGAAAAAGAGTGGTTGCATAATTAAAAAATATTGAAACCTTAAAACCATAACGTTATAAGTTTTTATATGTAATTTCCATTTATTTAAAACATTTGTATCCGACCGTTGATTACAACAAATATGGTACTTCACTTTGAAATTAGGCAATATTTAATTAGTTGCATGGAGGTGCTTTATGCCTGACCACACCAAACCAATTTTGATCTGATGTCAAGAATAATTAGGGAATCGGATTATGAGATTCTATATTAATTCTTCCTTTGAATTAAATTAATAAGGTTTATTTAATCAATTCGCTTATAAAATGCAGAGTTCACTTGCGCATCCACAATACAAAAATTTGTGATGGCATTGCTTTCGATCAGGAAGGAGTTTTACAAATTAATGAATAGTCTAAATTCAACATTTCCCGTATATTCTCTAAACGTCATATTCGTTCTTTTACATTGTATAATCCTTATTTTAGGATTCCATAGTTTTTCTAAATTAACCAAAGTCAACAGTACATAAATTATTGAATATAAACTATTTGAAAATAGTATTTCAAACCTCCCTCTACCAAAAACAAAAAGCTTCAGTAAATATATACGCTGGTCGGTTTCTGTTTCATGGTCCCGACCTGGGAATAATATAACAATTATTCGACATATTTGAAATAAAATAATATTTTATTATACATATCAAATCTTATACTAATACAAGGTCGAGTTATATTCCGAAGGATTGCCTTTTATTCTGATTATTCGAAAATAGCGTAAGAGTGGGCGCGCGAGACCTACCGGAGTATCATCGATTTCTTCTCTTGTCAATACGGTAACCGTCTCGGTTTCCATGTTTATTTTAGCCCTTCTAAAATTTCTATTTTTATACATATACATTCCCTCAAGAACATAAGTACTCTCCAATATTGCAAAGATGTCGCCACGAGAGGTTGATATAACAATTTGTTCCTGAAGAGGCATAGGCACATATATATTAATGTTATGTCCTAGTTTAACTTTAATTTCTGTGTCCCGTGGAAAAGTGTATTTTCGAAATTCGAATATTCGACGCTGATTCGCGCGGGAGATAAGCCGTAGAAATTCCCGGACCTCAAGCCCATATCCACGTCTGTTATGAGAAGAAGGAAGTCTGGTCGGTGGGACTATCAACCTAGTAGAAGAAGAATCGCTGACAGAAGGAGACCTGGACCTCGGCCTTGCAGGGGAAGGATGTATTTCAGGAGAAGGGGATCTTTCTGGAGAACGATTTAGATCAATAAGTGGTCTTCGAGGTAGTGACCCGAAACCTAATTCTGCAACAAGAAAAAGAGGGTTATATTTTCATAAAAAGCGTAAAGCGAGAAGGCATTTGAATTTCGGAAAACTTGTCCAAATGTCGGAGTTACACTTGTAACGAAATTACAAATTTTTAATATTCTGTAAGTTTGAACGTAAATTTAAGACTCCGGAGAAAGTGTCAGATAGGAATTAGGGGCAATCCAAATTTTACTTAACAGTTTTTAAAAATAGGGGCAAAGTCGTTATGCATGTTCTTCTCTTTTTCTGTTCTGAATTTATTTTAATTTTTCTTACATAGCAGTTCACCTTTCCTCTTGTCATATCTTTAATCATTCTCAAGTCTATTGCACTCCTTATTGCCAATGCCTTTGATTTGCAACCCTCTTTCATGTACTTCTTTCTTTTCTTGGCGGCTGGCTAACTTTTTTCATTCCACCATGCATTACCAGACATTCCTTCCACAATCGCAGTACCACACACTTCAGCCGCAATCGTAACAATCACGTCCTTGATTATAGACAATACGTCCTCTATATTTTTATTGCCTGTCAACGCATTTTAAGTTCCCTTATTAATGCGTTTGCTTATCTTATTCTGAATCTCTATTAGCCCTTCCGGTTTTTGTATATTTCTAATTTTGATCCGTGTTTCTATGATTTCTTTTTCTCTTTTCTTTCTTCCTTATTCCTAAACTAAATTTCTTTTATAAAAAAAAGTTAATCATCAGTATTTAATTTATAACTCCTTAATTTGAAGTTTTATTGGCTTCCATGAAAAACATATTTCAAGGAGTATGTGGAATATAGTTGAGATTTTTGCAGTGATGTTTAATAGTGATTTCCATGCTCTTGCCGACATTTTCGGATATAAGTGTCTTTTGGGTTCATAGTAAAGATTCCATTCTGGCACTTTTTTTTTAATCAAACTAAAAATGCCCCTTAAAATTTCACTAGCTAGTGCGATCATGCACAACAAGGTCTTTATTGTGAAATAAAGTGCAAAGTCATTACAATCATGTCGCACAGACCATGTGATAATTTATAAAAATTCCCTCACTGAATGCGATCATGCACAACGAGGTCTCCACTGAACATAGAGTTCTAAGTCATTACATTCATCCATATACTAAATAAAATATAATTCCCCCAAACTCACTTCTACTACGCTAATTCAAAATGAATCAGTAAAATAGTATTCTTGAAGTAACGTTGTTAATGATGAAGGAGAATCCTCAGAAATAGCGTTCTTTCAATAACCTCCCTTTTTTAACTTTAAAGCTTTGTCTTAAGTGACAGGTAGCTAGAGAGACCAAGAGAGTTGCTTCCTCACAGATCGTTGAATTAGAAGAGAGACCTGGTACCGACACCGGGATCAATATATAAGGTGAATTGGTCTCATCCCCACTTATTAGCTGACGGCGCACGCAATCGATCGTATGATCGAACGATTCGTCGAATCCTTCCTTAGCTCTACTCGGATGTTCACTTCCGAGACAGAGGCGTATCAATGTAAATGTTCGCCTGTATCTACATTATTTTATTTTAATTATGAAAATGAGACGGACCGTCTCAATGAATATTCTAGAAAACATTTGAATTTTTTTAGCGATAAAGATAACTTTTAACAAAATAATGGAATTTTGAATCAAATAACAACATTTGTATTTACTGTTAAATGTTTAACAAATATGGATTAGGAATTAAAAATATTATAGAACACTTTTCAAAGAGAGAAAAGAATGAACTACCTACAAAAAAAAGAAAGTTGCCTTTTTTGAAAATATTATAAATTTAACCACAATATGGTTTGACGCAATTGAAAATATTTTAATGGAATTCCTTGACTATTCAAAATATTTATAAATTGATTTAAAGATTTTTTATGACTTCAAAGTGTTTTTAAAACGTAAGGGGATTTTAAAAGAGTTGGGAGATTGAATTTCGAATGATCTAAAGGGATTTCAGAGTATTTCTAAGGTTTTAAGTTAAAAAAGAATACAGGTTAGAACGGAGAAAATTTTATTTGTTAAATAATTAATTATTCTTGTGAAAATATAGAATTATTATTATATTCTCGTATTTACCAGAAGAAATAAGTATGACCAACAATGATGGCATCAAAATAGGAAAGTTCCTCATTTTATGCAACAGAGAGAGAACAGATTGCGGCAAAAATGAAAAATTTGATCAGCACAACGAATGATTATTCTGGTAATATACAGTATGTAATTTATTCTACAAATCTTATCTTATCAGTTATATGTGCCTCGAGTGTGGGATTTTAAAATATGTGTTTAGCATTCTTAAGGCTAACGAAGTAACAAATGAGACTTTTCGCAAAGAAAAAAAGAGCATGCGGAGCTGAGAAAAATTGTACAGAAGCTTATACGCTTATAATGCATAATTGGGTAATTCAAAATCTCAGTGAAAATTTTTCTGTTGATATTTTTATGCTCTGATACTCGCCCCTCTCAACATAAACTTAATTTGTAAAAAAAGTTTTTTTACATTTCAAAGAAAGTAGTCAATAGTAGTCGCAACAACTCATTCTTCAACATATATCTTTAAAGTTAGCCATAGAATACAAACCAAAAATCATTTTATGCATTTATTCCTAAATAGCTTGTTTCATAGGGCCCTGAAAATAATTAGGAAAAAAAGGGTTCGCAATATTTTAGCGCTAATTTTTATTCTTAAGCTGTAAATTTCATTTTCAATTCATGTAAAACAGTAAAATTTAGTATGCTCAGAGCGAAAAATGGTTAGACAAACTTGGATCATCAAAATTTAGATGGTCAGTTTGATTCAATCTATTCTTGAAAAGTGAAATTCTACACATCATATCCCAAAATGCTCTTAAAACAGAAAAAATGAGTAGATTTTTCAAAAAAATAGGGGAATAAATTATTTTAATTAACTAACTTAGGAAACTTATGTCTACGATTTCAAGTTTAAATATATTGCATTTTTAACAAAATAGTTGAATTTTAAAACAAGCACAGACAAATTTTCTCCATAATAATTGTTTTTCATTTGAGTAATTAATTTTTTAACCCAATATGGGAAATTTTTAACTAAAAGGAATTATTTTCCACCAAAAAGTTACATTTTCAAATTAATTTAAAATAAAAAGCAGTTGAATTTAATAAAAAATATGATATTTCAAAAGAAAAATGCTATCTTCTACCGAATATTTGAATTTTTAGCGCAAAAAATGGCTTTGTAACGGAGAAAAGTAATTTTCTACAAAATATACTTCTAATTGTAAATCAAAAACTGTTGAATATAAGAAAGAAGTTTACTTTCAAGCAAAAAGTTCAGCGAGCCTTCAACCATACAATTAAATTTTTTAACTAAATAGTCGAATTTTGAAACCAGCAAGAGAAGTTTTTAATCAAGGAGATTAGTTTGCTAACAAGAAAGACTAATTTTTAACCAAACGGTTGAATTGTTAGCCAACATTAGAATAGTTAAATTTTCAGTTGAAAAAATTTATTTAAATAATGTAATTTTCAACAAAATAATTTAATTATCAAAACCAAACCAGATTAGTTTTCAAAGAAATAGTTAATTTCAAAACCAAAGGTATGATAGTTTATCCTTCTTCAAACAAAGTTTTTAATTTTTAAATAAAGAACAGTTAAATTAAACTAAGGACGATTTGGCAGTCAAGAAAAGCAAAAATGTCTGGAAAATTTACAATTTGTGAAATTTTAAAGCAAGCATTTAGTATAAAAAAAATTATTGAATTCAATAATTTTAAAGCAAGCTTAGAAAAATTAAAGCAAATTCAAAAGAGTTTGATGAAATGCCTACGAATTTAAGGTAAGACTGTTGATCTTGGTGGTTCGGAACCCACCTTAAACTCTAGGGCCCTCTCCCACCACTATGTTAGTGTGTGTGGTGGGGGAGGTGTGTAAATGAATAGGGAAGAAGAATAGGGAAGAAGGTACAAGAAAAATGAAAACCCTTAGGGGACACATTAGAAGCTTCCATTCCAACTACTTGTTGATATTTCAAACATATGTGGAGAGAGGATGAAATGTGGAGAAAATAGTGGAAAATAGGTTAAGTATCTTTGGTCCTAATGTTCAACGTCTATCACCTCTTTTACTTTTATTAAAATATATGTAGGCAGAAGAAGGGAAGTAGTTGATAAAATTGACTCTCTGATATGATTAAGTTCACACGCTTACACTGTTAAAAATTTCTGTTACAAACTTCCACTTCATGTATTGCAAGTTGATGTCCAAAACGTAAGGTGACGCATGATGTTGAAAAACAATACATGATGTTGTAGTTTCCAAATGCTGGCATTGGTATGGTACTTTACATGTGCTGCGACACATGGAACACATGCGATTCATGGAATTTTACGAATTCATGAAATTTCAGGAACTTTTTAAATTAAAGGAATTTACACAATTTGCGGAATTCAAAGAATTTACAGAATTTGCGGAATTCAAAGAACTCACACAATTTGCGGAATTTGAACAATTTACAGAATTTCCGGAATTCAAGGAATTCACTGCATTTGCGGAATTCAAGGAATTCGCAGAATTCATATAACGCACAAAAATAACGGATTTCATGGAACTTATGGAATTCTATCAATTCGAGGAATTCACGGAATTTAATGAATTTATAAAATTCACAAAATTAATGGAGGAACCAACGTAATTCATGCAAATTATTGAATTCTTGGAATATACGGAATTTAGGAATTCAAGATATTCACAACATCGAAAAAATTCACGGGAATCAAGGTATAAAAAAAATTAGGGGAATGCAAAGAATTCACGGAATTCAAGGACTTATTGAAATTCATGTAATTCATGTACATAATGGAACTCACGTTATTTACGGAATTTATGGAATTCATGGAATTGGCAGAATTAATGGAACGCACGGAAAACACGAAATTGGAGGAATTCACGGCATTCAAAGAATTCATGGAATTTGCAGAATATAGGGAATTTACGGAAACCAAAGCGGATTCTAAATAATTATATTTCCCTTTAATATTTATTATAATAATTCCGTCACGTCTACTGATTTCAGGAACTCCATGAATTACGTGAATTCCGGGCTTCACATGAATTCCGTGAATTCCTTGAACTCCGAGATTATAGTAAATTACGTAAATTACGTCAAATCTGTTAATTCCATAAATTCCATTAATTTCATGAATTTAATTAATTTCGTTAATTCCGTAAATTCTCTTCACTCCATGAATTCCATACACTTTGCAATTGTATTTACTTTCATGAATTTCGCGAATTCAGTAAATTCTTTCAATGTGTGGAATTCCACGAATTTCGTTAATTCCACAAATTTCTGGAATTCGATGAATTCCGTAAATCCTTTGACTTTCTTGAATTCCATTAATTCCGTAATTCTCTTGTGTGGAATTTTTATTTTACAAATGCTTTGAACAATATTGTCAGCCTGACAGCCAGTCAGGCTGACTAGACATTTTTCTAGAAATTGGTGAGTGCATACTTGCAAATGAATAATGAATTATTGGATTTACTAGCCGTAAGTTCACGCTTACAAATTGCGCCTCAAAGAAAGCTAAGAAAATTTTATCAATGAATAAATATTTATTTTAATAATAACCTTGTCGACATGATCAAGGTGTTGTATTTTAAGCTCTAAATAACCCACATAAAAATTTTTTCTTCTACTTGAGAATTACTTAATAAATTAATAATAATGTTAACGAGGTAGCTACTTAAATCATATATCATTTATTAGATTAGATCTAGAGTACATTTTATGCTGCATTAACGCACCAGAATATTTATAATTTGCAGTTTCAAGCGAATTCATCATTACTAAAGTAATGAAATTTTCCTCAGATCGAAAAAATGTGGATTCATTCTACTTGGTTTCTATTATGGGTAGTTATCCTTAATTCTATTGGTAAATATAATAACTTAATGTATATAATTAAAATTTTGTCATAAGGACAACCCCAAGATTTTGCCTGTATCAGGTGCTAATTTGAAAAATTGCACCCGATCCCAGTTAAATCGTGAAAACTCGTGCGCCATGAGGACACGTAGCGACCCAAGGTCGACTGCCTTCTCTATTTTCCTTGAAAGTGTTTTCGCACATTGTTCACACACAGGGATGCTTTTCAGGCTATTGACCAGTAAAAGCTTAGTGCCTCTAAGAGCCCCGATGACCAGGACGATTAAGTTTACAGAATATTCCGGGTACAACCGTTGCAACTCCCTTACGGGGTCTTTATATCTCTCTTTCTTTTCATTCTCCTAGGCTATGATGTTTTTCTCAGCAGCTGCCGAAAATTCGACAACAAACATGTTCGGCTTCTCGAAGTCAAGGAGAATTATGTTAGGCCTCAAGTGCGCAACAGAAACAATTGTCGAAAATAAAAATTCTCGTATATGCGGCACTTCTCATTCTCGACAATTGACATCAGCTGTTTAAAAATAGATTCTTTATGCGAAGTTTAATTTATTTTATCATAGATGAGAGAAAAATGAGTTTTTCTCTAGTAGCCCTAAGCACGAGGATATTATGCACTTTAATAACATGACGCTAAATATTTTCCTAAACTGTATTGGAAGTTTATTGCGAAAAAAATTTATTTATTATTTCTTTATTGATTATTCAATGTCTACCCTTCCACTTTACCCCACTAATTTTTGTTATCTGATTATAATTAGAAAGTATCTGTATCAAAACAGGTGATATTGAAACTCTAAAGAAGACGTGCAATATGGCCGAAACGTGAACAAATTGATTTTTTATTTATGAAGAGTAACCACGTTGATTATAATTTCACTCAAGCGGTAATTTATTTATATATTCAGGTAATTCGTTCATTATTTCAATTTTCCCACATTGACGAAAAATACAAGAACAGCTAAAGGAAACATAGAATTCATATTGTGGTTCTTGAAATTGAAAAACGCATGCATAAAATGAATTTTAGAGCTATAAAAATTGTATTTTATTAAATAATATATATACACCAAAATTTGTAGAAAATCAGTTGAGCAGTCAAAATAAAAATAAACATAAATAAATAACAAATAATTTAAAAATTCCTAAAGAGATTATTAATGTTTTAAGATCAGGTAATATACTTAGCTTTTCCTTTCTAACTATAAAAGGTAAAATAATTTTAGATATTCTCAAAGAAAGATTTATAATGTTCTCGGCGACACGTGTGTTTGTTTTTTACACTGATTATAGATAACCAACTATTTTCGAGAAAAAAATTTTACAGCTGAAACCATTAACAAGATTAGAACATCAGTAAACAATATAAACTAAATTCGAGAGCTAGAATTATGATCATTTTAGTGTTACTCGACCTCTTCATTAATATGTTTATCAGTTCTTCCAAAGTTAAAAAAATGAGTATTTGTTCTACTTTGTTCCTTTTACAGGCAGTTATCCTTAACTTAATTGGTGAATATAATACTGTAATAATATCTATAATTTAAAAAAACATTTGAAGGCTTTCTGAAAATAATAATTTTTCCCATCTAATTCTGATTTCAGACTAATTGATATACATAGAAAGATTTTGAAACACATACCGTGAAGGCGGTTTAAATTTCTTGAACTTTTAAAAGTAAAATTGAAAATTCGAAACTAAAGCTTCTTCAAACTGACGTAATCCGCACTTTTGTTGTGGCGCAGTTCCTTAAAAAAAGATTTCTATACAAAGTTTGGTTTGCTTTGAAGTTTGATCTAATTTGATATGTTATACTTGGTGATGATACATTTTGCACTTAAATTTATTGTTTCAGTAAATGTTCATCTGCACTTTTACTCCTGTTTGAATTTTTATCTTAATACTTATCTGTACTTTAACATTTTTTTTTGATGATTTTAAATATTCTATACTTTTGATGCTCTGGATTAATAAAATATTCTTTATACTCGTCTTAAATTTAAAGAATTTCGTAGCCCATAAGAAAGGCAGCAGTTAAACTGCGAAAAGCAAAGGTGCGTTGTGGAACAAAAGCACCCATCTCAAGTGGATTTTCATATTTTCAACTGCTTTTGTCGTGTAACTGATTGTGGAGTCTAAACAAGTTTTACAAAATCTGCATTTTGTCTTGCGTCACCAAATTTAGAAAAATATAAACAATGGTTTTATGTTTCAGAGCCAGGATCACAGTCTCAGTCTTCGTCTAGAAGAATTTTAATTGATCTGAATCGTTCTCCTCAAAATTCTCCTTCTCCTGAAAGGTTCAGGTCTAGGTCTCCTCCAGAGAGCCATCCTCGTTCTGCCAGGGTGATGGTTCCACCTACCCGGCTTCCTTCTTCTTTCGGAGGGAAAGGATATGGACTTGAGGACCTTGAATTTCTTCGGCTCATTGCTCGTGCAAATGAGGAACGGGTATTCGTACTTCGAAGATACACCTTCCCTGCTAATACTACAATCAAATTTAAAGTTGTGCGCAATTCTAGAATCCTCGGACCTCCACCAACATAAGAACAAATTGTTTTATCTACACAGGATGGTGATGTCTTTGCAGTATTCCGGAGTACTTTTGTGCTGGAAGGAATGTATATGGTTCATAGACACGGTTACAGACGGGCAAAAATCAACGCTGGAAGCCACAATGTTACGCTAATGACCTGAAAAGAAATAGATGAAAGTCCATTGGGTCCTCAACACCAAATGCCAAGATGGTTTGAAATAACTCGGGTAGCCTACGCGTAAACGACGATCCTTGTGAATAAATCTCCAAGATTGGCTAGTATGATTAAATTGTTAAGTAGCGAATAAGTTTTATCTAAGTATATTTTGAAAGTATCATTGTTTATTATTTGTATGGTAGCTGCCAAAAAAGCGTGTTCTACTACTTGCAGATAGACCGTCACATCTCTGCTTTCGAGTGACGTCAGCAAATGTATATGTAATATTGGAGAATGTTGATTTTTGTAGAGCGTTGTTCAAATATTATTAAAAAATACTTCTTAAGTATGGCTTAATATACTGTAGGACCGTATATCGTTTTATCAGTCTTAACGGATTAAAGATCTTCAAACACAAAACAAAAAATAAAATTTGACAAATTACTTCCAGCAAGGCAGACACCACTAAATAACAAAGTAAAAAACATCTCTCCATAATCTTAGCAATAAAATTAATCCAGTCTTATCTAAAGAACACAATTTTGCAGTAGCTTCCTCGAAAATACCGAAAGATTAAATCATCAGAAATTTGCAATCCACAATCGACAAAGTACGACGTGGGACGGTCAACATTTTACGCCGAGCCAAAATGGCCTCCTTAAACTTAACAAAAAAAGAAAAAACCGCAAATAAAGAACTCAATTGAAATTAAGAAATTATAATATTACCCGCACATAAAAGAAACACAATGGTATTAATGAATAAAGAAAACTATAACAACAAAATCATGGACCCATCTCTCCAAGACTTTAAGGACTACCAAAAATCCACAAAAAACAACTTTCCACTGAGGCGGATCGTCAGCGCAGATTCCCATCGTCAGTACACATTCCCATTGTCAGCACAAATTCGCATACAACGTTAAGACATCATAGCGCGTTTTGACGTAACATCTCCCCTCTGAGCTCATACCTTTGATAGAGCACTGTCTCAATAATACCTACTTCTCTTTCAACAACCAATTCTATGAAAAAACCTAAGGAGCAACAATGAGATCTGCAATCGCACCTGCAATAGGCAACATCTTTATGGAACATCTAGAAACCAAAATCTTCACTCAATCCCAGCTTAAGCTGGAATTTTGTTCCGTTACGTGGAGGAGACTGTTGTCGTCTGACGACATAAACAGAATAAAATAAATTTTTTTTTCGATATCATGAATCAATTACATTCTTATATCCAATTCACCATGGAAATTAAACAAAACGGAAAATTGCCTTTTACGTCACGTACTAGTTTACAAAAAATGGGATAATACATCAGGACAAGAAGTTTACAGAAAACTCACCCATACAAACAGATACCTACATGTCTCCTCTAACCATCACCCATCTCAAAAACAATCCGTCATCAACTCCCTTATATACAAAGCTCTCTCCATAACATATAAAGGTAATTTACAAAAGGAATTACAAAACGTTAAACAAATCTTAATACAGAACGATTACACAAGCAAACAAATTGACAAAGCAATAAGAAAATATAATCGAGAAACCAAATCAAAACAACCTAATAAAGAAAGAGAGAGAAAAACGACTACCGCACGATCCTACATCCAAGGTGTCACAGAACAAATATGAAGGATTTTCAATAAACAAAACATCTAAACCAGATTTAAACCACCTGTGAAAATAGGACAACTTCTTAACAAGCCTGAAGGCAGAAAGGCACCTCTCAGTGATCTAGAAATATATAAAATCTCTTGTTCTTATGGCAAGGTCTATATTGGATAAACTGGGAGAGCGGTGAGCCAATGTATAAACGAACATGAGAGTAAAGTCAGGCTAAAAAATTTCACGCAATCAGTAATAGCTGATTATATCTGAACAGGACATCACATTTTATTTGATAAAACAACCGTTATCGCAAAAACACACAACATTTTTCTTTTAAGAAAACATAAAGAAGCAATCGAAATTCTAAAGCACCCTGGTAACATCAATAGGCACAACGGTTATAATACTACTCCGGATTGGGTTTTCGTACTTCTGGATTTTTTAAATAACACTTGATTGGCCAATCAGGTACGTCCTGTCTCCATATTGGGGCGCTTTGGCCAATCACAGGCATCGTAGAGAGTATATATAAGAAGAACATAACCTGATGCCTCAGTTTCAGGTCAGTCCTAAATAAGTAAACTGCAATGTTGACGAAAGGTCGGTAAAATTCGTAATTTTGTACACGATTGGAACCCAAAATATCTCTTTTATAAGCCTGATTAATGTCAGTTGCAACTTAAAAAAATATCATAAAAATTCAATGTACAATAATTCATCAGACTTCAATCTATATTGAATCTTAAGGAATTATTATGTCTTTTTCAGAAGCAAATGCTATAAAAAAAAGCCTTGAAACTTAACTAACTAAAAAGGAAATGTAAAATTCTCATTTTGTCGGTCCATTTTTGAGCAATTGGCTTTTACCTTATATTTGAATCTAAACGAACAATTTAATTAGCTTGCATAACAAAGTGGAATAATGAGGACAATTTTGTAAGAGATAAATAATTTATTTCAATTACTATAAAATGTAACAAGAACTGAAATAATAAGTGCTTACATTTTCAAGAAGATAAATTTTATATTTAAAGCTTTAACTGTTTAGTTAAAAGTTTGATGGTTACATTTAAAATTGAATAAGATTGTTTCTTATGGCGGCAGCGGGTCGCACATTTTTTACTTCATCTTCTACTATTTTTATTTTTCTATAATGTAATACATACGAATATTTTAGGAATATAGATTTTGAGACTAAAAGCGAAGAATTTGCCTGCTTTGAACGGTCGTTTCAGCTTAAGAACATTAAACTAGTACATAATTGCGCAACGAAATGTCAATCGAGACTCTTCAGCGTCAGGTTGATTGCTTTTTAAACCAGAATGAATTTGAACATTCAACTTACCAAACATGTAATATAAATTTTTTATTGCTCGGTTTATTTTCTGATTTACTATTAAATTTCTGAAGGCTTGTGCTCCTTTGTGTATAAAGCACAAACGAATTAAAACTCTTGCGGCTCAAGTTCTCTGCCTACATTTCCCACCGCCACTGCCTCAAGTAAAAGTAGCATAGGAAACTAATCAGAGAATAGGCTGTACATCTGCGACTTAATTTTGCGAATTTTCATAAATGATAAATAATTAACTGTTTTTATAAATACTTCATGTTGTTTGAAAATAATTACGACACAAAAAAGTAGCCAACAATTACATTTTTAAATAATAATTTCAATTTATAATGATCTCAGCGATACATGTGTTTGTTCTTTGGACTGATTATTGATAACCAAATATTTTTAAAGAACAAAGTCGAAGCTTGCATGAATAACTAGATGAAAATATCAGTATGCAGTATAAACAAAATTTGGCAGCCGGAATTATTATTATTTATAATGTTACCCGAATTCTTTATTATTACGGTTATCATTTTGTCCATAGTAAAAGAATGTGGATATGTTCTACTTTGTTCCTTTCATTAGCAGTTATCCTTAACTCCATTGGTGAATTTAACAATCTAATAATATCTATAGTTTGAAAACATATTTTGAGTTGTCAACAAGTAATAATTTGTTTATCTGATTCAGATTTTTATACCCATGTGATTATATACCTATTTTAAATCTTGTACCATTCTAAAAAATCAAATGGTTTAACATTAAAACTCTAAACATTTTACATTTCTTCTTTAAAACTGACATAACCGACTTTTTTGTTGTGACGCAGTTCCTTTAGAAAAAAAGATTTTTATACAAAGCTGAACTTGTTTTATTTATTTTAAGAACAAATAATTCATTTTTCTTTTTCTTAATGGAGTAACCTTATTTTTCTTTCTTGTTTAATTTGAAAAAAAATATCTTACAAGGCCAAGCTTTAATTGGCGCTAATATCGCTCATAAGATAAAAAATTAAATGTATCTTACATTCTGCAATGCTGCTCTAGAATATCATTATAATTTGATCTAAATTTATTACAAAGAACTGTGTTGTAGATGAAAAAAAAGCAAAAAACAAATCCTTGCAGTATTTATAATCTTTATCTATACTTTGGAAGCTCTGGATTAATGAAATATTCTTTTAATTTATTTTGTATAAACGAAAAAGGAACTTTAAATATTCAGGGCAAAATTTTATACTTGGAGACTAGTCTCAAATTTAAAGAATTTTGTAGCTTGTAAGAAGGACAACAGTTTGACTGCGAAAAGAAAAGGTGCGTTATAGGACAAAAGCACTTACGTCAAGTAGATTTTCATAGTTTAACTGCCTTTGTCGTGCGATTAATCCTGGAGTCTGAAAAAGTTTTCCAGAATCTGCATTTTGTCTTCCCTCACCAAGTTTAGAAAAATGTAAAAAATGGTTTCTTCTTTTAGGCTTAGGATCACAGTCTCAGTCTTCGTCTAAAAGAGAAGCAATTTATTTAAATCGTTCTCCTGAAAATTCTCCTTCTTCTGAAAGGTCTAGGTCTAGGTATTCTTTAGAGAGCCGTCCTCCTTCTGCCAGGGTGGTGCTTCTACCTACCAGGCTCCCTTCGCGGCGGGAGTAGGACTTGCATTTCTTTTAATTCATCTTCTACTATTTTTATTTTTATAGAATATAATACATACCAATATTTTAAAGAAACTAGGTGTTGTGACTGAAAGCGAAGAATTTCCCTGCTTCGAACGGTCGTCCCAGATTAAGAAAATGAAACCAATACATGTTTGCGAAACAAAATGTCAATCTATACTTTTCAGCGTCAGGTTGTTCCTTTTCATACTAGAAGGAACACTCTTGAGTTTCAAGTTTTCTGCATACTAATTGGACTCATTGCCTGACGACGACTGGCTGATTATTTTGTAGATGATCTTGACTCACAAAATCTATTTGTCGCATCAAAGTGTTTGTTGGCTGTACACTCACATTTGTATCTCTCAGATTTTTTAATCTCAGGGTATGGGAACGGTGCTAGGTAACTTTGGATCTCTAAAGACAAATGATAACATAGGCAGATTGGTTAGCTCACGTTTAAATGAGGAATTTAAAGAAAGTCTTCACCTAGAAGAAATGCAATAGATCTAAATCGTTCTCCAGAAGGTTTTCCTTCTCCTGAAAGGTCCAGGTCTAGGTCTCCTTCAAAGAGCTGTCCACCTTCTGCGAGTTGAGGACCTTGAATTTTTTCGGCTCATTCCTCGCGTTATTCCGAAACGGGTATTCGAATTTCGAAGGAACCCGTTTCCTGCTAAAACTATAATCAAGTTTAAAGTAGCGATTCGTTCTAGAATTCTCGGACCACTGCCAACACAAGAACAAATTGTTTTATCTACATACGACGCGACGGTGACGTGTTTGCAGCGTTGGGCAGTACTTATACGCATGAAGAAATGTATATGGTTTATAACACGGTTACAGACGAGCCAAAATAAACTCTGGAAGCCATATGGTTACCCTAATGACCTCAAACGAAATAGATAAAACTCATTAGGTCATCAAAGTATAATTACAACATACTTTGAAATAAAGCGGGCAGCCAGAAAATAAACGTCAATCCTCCTTAATAAATAACCACATTTTGCTAGCGTAGTTAAGTTTTAAATTAGGAAATGAGTTTTATTAAAATAACTTGAAATTACCATCGTTATATGAAATTGTATAGTAACTGCAAAAAATGAACTTCTTCTAATGCTAGCAGATTGGCCGCAACATCTGTCCTTTCCAGCAACGTAGGCCAACGTAGATATAACTTTAGAGCTTGTTGGTTTTTTCGAGTGCCGTTCAAAATATTATTTGAAATATCGCGACTATCTACAAAATTTATGTTTAGTTTAGTGTAATTATAAATATGAAAACGCCCTCTTGGAGGGTTTTGGCGACATAATGGTTTCTCAGACGAGTTGATCTAGAAGCAAAGCCATTAGAATATTTGAAATTGTCGGTGTGCTGAAAAATTCTAAAGTTTATTCGTAAATTTTTTTTTAAACTTGATCAAACTAACTCTACCTTCATAATATCATAAGTAAGTTGCATCTAATAGAAATCATAAAAATTAAATGTATTAAGGTTATGTAGCCTTCAACATTTTGTCGATATTAGTCAGCCAGTCTGATTCAGAAGCAAATGAATTCACGATCAGTACCATACTTTTACGAAAATACTTTTCAAGATGCATTGTTTGTCCAACTAGATTATCCAGCCTCATCTATCTCTTTTTTGTTAAAAAGACATTCAAGGCTTCACTTACCAAAAATGAAAAACCAATTTCTGATTTATTCCGTCCATCTTTGCGCAATCGGCTTTTAGAATTCAGACGACGACACATGAAATTATGGAAATGTCAAATGCTGCCATCTGAGTATACATCAGATACTAATTATAACTTTTGTAGTTCCACTTTTGTCTCTTCAATCAACCTACACTGACCAAAAGTTTAATGGGCCTGACTTTATAGTTAGACTGTCCGCCTGAAGATGATTGGGTAATTATTTTGGATTTGCTTTTGACCCTAAAAATCTATTTCTCGCATGTAGATAGTAGTTGCACGTACAATTTAGATAATGAATAATAAGAACGCTAGAGTAGCCTTAGATTGGGTAAAAACTTTCATTTTCAATCAGCTTTTAGAAATTATGTAAAAAAAAATTTATTTTTAAATAATTACATAAGGTCACAAAACAAATTTACAATTACCAACAACGACAATAAAGATATAGAATAGTTTTTGATATTTTTTTAAAATAAAGAATTTTTCTAAATTAGGTCTATTTCTTTAGACAAATAGACTTCGTTTTAAAAGTCATAGCCAAGATTAAAATTGTCCACTAATAATTATTTGCATCAAAAAGGTGACAGAAGTTCCTAAAACTTACGAATCATACGTAAAAATGTAGGTTTTTGATTTTTCGGTAATATTAGGAAGACCACTTTGTTCATCTTTAACAAGGTTTGACTGTTTATATAAAGTAACTAATTTTAAACAAAATAAAATTTTAGATAGATAAATTTAAATATAAATTTAAAATTTAATTTTCAACGTAAAACATTTTTTTATAGAGTTACACTGTTTTTTGTATGAATACCTTATGAACAATTACTTATATATGAATAATTTAAGTAAGTTTAAAAGATATTTAGAGGGTTTGAAGGTTGAAACGATGTCAAAAAATTATCAGATCAACATATACATTTTTTAAGATTTCAAAAGAATATTGTAAAATTTTTAGAGGCTTTTTAATAGTTTGAAGATAATAAAAAAGTTTTACGTAACATTCGTGGGAAAATTGTAATGACTTTTCATTTTGAAACATTAATTTATCTGAATATTTAACAAGATTTTAAAAGACATCTGAAATTGTATAAAAACAATTTGGGATTCTTTCAGTGATTTTCTAAATTATTATTATTATTATCATTATAATTATTAAAATTATAAATAATTATATAATATATAAGTTCGAATACAAAAATGTTAGTTTTA